>LGRX02034751.1:0-19735 GCA_001247695.2 Cymbomonas tetramitiformis
CTACCACACCGGTGAACGAGAGCTAGGTGCCCTGCACCATTGTACCACGGTCACCTGGCGACACTGCCTCATTTTCACCAACTTCGTTCCGCATTCAAGGCGATCACCGCCCCCTTGAATGGTTGATGGAACCTGGTAGGGAGCTCAGCCGCAGGCAGGCGCGCTGGTATATGGATCTCGTGGAGGTGGGGGTTCCGCGAATGGAGTACATCAAATGAGCGCTACTGCTGGTACCTGACGCCCTGTCTAGACGACCTGACTTCAAAGACAAGGACGTCCGCGACGGTTTGAAAGAAGCAGGGGTGATCGACCCCACCTCAGACCTGCCGAAGGACCCGCTGGCAACCCTAGAGTCTGAGTACTTCTCCAGCGCGCCACCTGCAGCCCATCCCCACTGGGCCCAGACGATTGACTGCTGGCTTTCAGCGGTAGAGACTCTCTCCATGGCGGAGCAGGCCATGGACTTGGGGGAGACCATCGCCCTCGTCAACCCGAAGCTCTATGAAAGAGCAAAAGGGGCTGACCTCGACTTCGACATGCCTGACCAGCCCGAAGCCAAGGGTGCGGTGCCGACAAACCCCACGTGTAAGACCCCCGATCAAGCCTCATCTCACATGAGGATCACGAGACGCATGTCGCGGACACAAGCCGCGGTGACTGGAAAGGCCTCTGCGACCTCAGCACCCTCACAGCTACACCGCAAAAGGTGCAAACGCCTACACCCCAGGCTGACGCACCGATAGCACCCGCTGACAAGACACCAGCGAGTTCACCACCCCCAGAGAAGGTACCCCAGCAGTCAGCTCCATCAGCGACTCTCTCCCCACGGAAGCGACGAGATCGTCTCCCGGAGGACCCGCAGAACTGGCGCGTTCGCGCAGAGTACGCCTTGAAGTACACCAACAAGTTGGGTCCCTTCGACGTGGACGCCTGCTGCGACTTCGGTGGTCGCAACAGACAGTCGGATCGGTTCTGGACTGACTGCCTCTCCGAGAAATGGAAATGGAGAGGTCTTCGGGTCGTGTGCAACCCCCCATACAATTCCAGCCACATCACCGTGGAGGCGATTCTGAACAAGTACATCGCAGAATGGAAGGCAGATCTGGACACCTCTGCAGTCTTCGTCCTTCCAGACCACCAGTCCAAACTTCCTGCGTGGCGTAAGCTATTCAGAAAGGCTAACATGCAGATCGTGGAAGTTATCCCTACCCACGATGACAAAGGCGAGCCCAACCAGTTCTTCGAGAACCGGGGCGGGAAGGCCTTCGATCTCCGATGGCCTGTCTTGATTGTTCACGCCCCTCCCGCCAGACCACAGCCAGCACGCGTACGGCATCCCCGCGTGACTCCAGCTGTGATAAGAAAGGGAGAAGCAGCGGACTTCGGAGACGCGGTCTCTCAACAGTCGGACTCGAAGTTTCTGCATGCTCTGAAGGCAGAGTACAACCGCGAGGGATCGCTTCGCTCACTGCGAGACAAAGTAAAAGCAGCCCCACACCAGTGCTTACAGGACTTCAGGCTGGTGGGTGAAGTGGTTTGGAGAACTGCGGCGGGGAGATATCAATTGGTGCTGGGGGAGGACTCTCCACTTCGAGAAGTGGTGATTCGTCATGCCCACGAGTCACTGTCTGCGGGGCACACTGGAAGTGACAAAACCCTAGAAAGGGTACTGCGGCGCATTTGGTGGCGTGGAGCTGCGGATGACGTAGGCACCTGGGTTGCATCCTGTGCAGTGTGCCAGTCAGTCCGACCGCGAGGAACTTACCCGGACGGCCTGCTGAATCCTCACAGCATCCCGAATGGACCGTGGCAGGATGTCGCAGTGGACTTCGTCACTGGCTTACCAGTATCGGAGAGAGGCAATGATGCCTTCGTGGCCTTCACGTGCAAGCTGACAAAGATGGTCCACGTCATACCGATGAACTTCGGCGACAGCTCTGCGGCCGTGGTGGCCAGGATCTACTTTGATTCAGTGTGGCGCTTGCATGGTGCACCTATGAAGATCGTTTCTGACCGCGGCCCGCGGTTTCAGGACGCCTTCTGGCAAGAGCTTATGAGACTGATGGGAGTTAAAGTGGCTCGCACCACCCCATACAACCCTCGGTCTGACGGGCAGGCGGAGCACAGCAATCGGGTCATTGGGGACATGCTCAGATCCTTCGTGGACGCTAATGTGGAGGACTGGGACTTGTTTACCACCAACGTGGAGTTCGCGATCAATGACTCCAGAAGTGGATCTCTTGCCTGCGTGCAGTCTTATGCCAGCGTCCCCCAACGTGCGCAACACGTCCTCGACGTCCTTCAGATGTTGCTCAGGCGTGGAGTCAGTGTAGACCACCACGTCATCGACGTATGCCACCGTGCAATGCTGCAGGTGACGTAACTCGTAGTCCATGATTCTCACAAACGCAGATGTTGCTCCAGCAGCCCCAAAGGGCATCGAAGTGTACTGGTATAACTGGTTCTTCCACCAGAATGCCGTCTTGCTCCTGTCCTCTTCCGTAGCCATGGGAATCTGATGGAAGGCTTTGGTGGCATCCAGCGTGGTCTTGAACTTGGCCTTCGCAACCTTCTGGTAGAGCTCCTCTGGTCGATGTGGCAGAGTGTTGTCCTTGAGGGAGTGTCGATTGACGCCCCTGAGATCCACGCAGAAGCGCGTTTGGGTCCACAGGCCAGTCTCATGATCCTTCTTGCCAGCCACGACGACGTTGCTCGCATGTCTGCAATGCTTGGCTGCAGGCTCTATGAAGCCGTACTCCAGCAATTCCTTGCAGTGGATGTCAATGATCTCCTGTTCGCCCGGGCTGTACTTCCTGGGTCTCTGGTAAGCAGCCTTGGACTCGTCCACAAAAGGGATGGAGAACGTGTTGTGCTCCGCCTTGCCCTTGTAGCCTGTTAGGTCGTGAGGGCTGTTGGCGAAAGTGCTCTTGCATCTGCGAAGAACAGCTCGCATTTCCTCCCAGTGCTCCTCCTTGAAGTCAGGATGTCCTCCAAACGTGGCATTGAGCTCAGTGTCGAGCCACGCTGCCTCGTCCTTGGTCACAGTCGTGTCACCCAGAGGTTGAAGCTCGTCCAGCACGGTATACGGCAAGACCTCATCCTGCTCCGCGACATTGGCCTCCCAACCCGGCTCCCATTGCCTCGACGATTGCTGAGCCTCCCAAGAAGTGCAGGGCGACGCACCCCAGGCACTCCGTGTGGGTGACATGACACCATGCGCAGGCATACTCTCCGTCAGCTTGCCAGCGACCCACAGGATTCCGCACAAAAGCAGAAAAAATCGCAAAATTCTGTTGAACCGCACTGCGGCTACCGGCGAGTTCGAGGCGAAGAAGCACGCCACTACTCTCCACCCCCCGAGCGCCAAGCGAGAACTCCCACCAGCAGCAGTGGAGACCACCAGCGCAAGGACAATCACCAGGTAAGCGGCCTGCGCGACACGATGAAGCTGGAGATTCCGCCGAAGCTGCGCCCAACGCGCTGCAAAGCGAGGCTTATCCAACCTGGCCGGCAAAGCGGGCAGGTGCACGCGGCCCAGCAAGAAAACTTGGGACCAGCGCAAGGATGGGACAGTCCACCCCCGGTGATCTCGGACGTCACATACGTCCAGAGGGACACCCACGGCACAAGAAGCGTGGTGCGCCCCATCCTCCGCATAAATACCAGCGCAGACCCAGAGCCAGGCGAGGACCACGAGGAGAAGGGCTGCGGCACACTGCGACCAGCATGCCAGGGAAACGACCACCCCCCGAAGGGGTACCACCATCCAACCTTCTGCACGAACACGGTGTACGCCAGCATAGACACCTGTGGTGCGTACGATAAGGAGCCCAACGTACCAGACATAAGCGAGGGCCCATAGGACCCAAACGTCATAGCATGCACGACGGGGATAACGTCGAGCAATCGACCACCACATCGGCAACGAGTCCCAAAGCGAGGCCACGCAGCGCCCCCACCAGACCTGAAAGGGGCACCACGACAGGCGCCACGCCACTGTTTCAAACATCGCCCAAACGGCGACCATGGGCATGGGACCTCGTCCCAGCCACCACCAAACCACTGCACTGCCTGCAAGCGAGATACACGCCCGCAGCACACCCGGCCTTATGCGGACTGCCTGTGCCGGCAGCCCACGGCCACAGCGTTGGTCGCGCGTCAGGGCCACCCGCCCGCTGCGCCCGGGGAGCCCTGATGAAAACGCGGTTGTTGCCGTTGCGTTGCGCGTCGTTGTTGCGTGTGGTGCTCAAACGCCTGCGTCACATCGCTGCACACCGAATGCGGCGGAGAAGGCGGGCACCGTAAGGTGAGGCCGGCCGGCAGCCGGGACGCTCTCGGCGCGGAAACGACATGGGAGGAAGTCCCGTGGCGCCCAGTGGAAGGAGCAGACGCGCGTGCAGCGTTGCTCGCGTCTGGCCGTCGTTCAGCCACACTGCCAGAAGGCTGGCGCCGCTGTCGCGCAGGTTGGTCGCGGACCTCGTCCACATTCCTTGTCCACATCTCGTCCACATGCTCAGGCCTTTCGGCCACTCGAGCCTGCCGAGCGGACGGCGCAGCCCCTGGAAAAAGGTGTGCCTCAAGGGACTCCAGCGCTGCTAGTATCCGCGGCGCGGCGACGCTCTTGGTCCCCCACAGCAACTGCGTGAACTTGCGGTCGTCTCGCACGAGGTACTCATTCGTAAACTGCGCTTGCCAACGCAAACACCGATCCTGGTTCTGGAAGATGTAGTACACCGGCTTGGCATGCGGGTGCTCCATGCAGCGCAACACATGCGCCGACCCTCGCTCCACGTAGGCGCACAGTGACCCCACGATATTCCTTGCATGCTGACCCTTACGCCTCGACCCCGAACCATGGTTCATCAGATCGGCATAGGCTGACGTGACCGCCTCCAACAAGCCGGAAGATGCCGTCTGTCCCCCCAGAGGGAGGCGCCAGCCCTGATGTGCGCAAGAGATCGTCTTGTCGTGCTGTCTGGCGACCTTGTTAGAGACTCCTGGATGCGTCCGCAGTCGGAGACCTCGTTCACTAAAGCACACGCCCAGCTCATACATGACCTTGCGACCTCGGCAGAGGTCTAAGCCAAACTTCACCATGAAGACGGTGAGGTTGCTGCGATCCTTCAAGGCCTTCACGTCCTCCACGGTCAGAAACTTGTGCAGCGAGCGGTCTGTCACGCGCGTGGCCCTCTGTACGGCACTCCAATCTGACCCCGATGGGGATGGAGGTGCCCTCGTTGGGGACGGGGGTAGCTGCTGCGTCCGAGCCGGACTCGAAGGTGAGGAAGGCACGCCTTCCAGTGTCGCAATCGGTTGCAAACCGATCTCGATGGGACCAAATGAGCATATCCTACCAACAGTACCGGTTTGCCACGGTTTAAATGGTGCCATCTACTTGACGGTATCGGTCCCGGACGGTTCAATGCTGGATGATGTCCTATCGGTATCGGTTGCTTACGGATCAACGTGCTGCAATATACCGGGAATATCGGTTCTACGCGGTTCTAAAGTCTAAATGTACCGATAATATCGGTTCTACACGGTTCAAAGTCTAAATATACCGTGAATGTCGTGTGAATATACTGTGTTACAATATGCCATCATACTAGTCACACACACCGAAATATATAATGTCTAAAATTAGGCAGAATTAATGTTATGCATGCAAGCTGCAAATGTTAATTAAGATTGTCCTGCACATAAGTTAACGTCATACGAACGTGTTCACTCACACGCTATCAGAGTCAGACTCCTCTCGCCGCTGTCTTCTGGAGCAGTGGTACCATATTTCTTTTGGTACCTCTCTAAGATCTGTTCAGTTGAGGAACGCAACAAGGGAAGCTTCCAATTGCATCTAATGGTCATGTATGCCTCTAACAGATCACTGCATAGATTATTGTGGGCATGAAAATCTGCAAGCAGGCTACCGGCACTACTAAACGTGCACTCAACATTCGACGAGGTTGCATTCATGCAACCCACATCTGCACGAAAGCACGCGCAGTGCACTCGTAGAGCTGCTCGATGACCTCGGAGACCACGACGTACACGCATGCAAGCGAAGACAATCAGGCAACATATATTTGAACGAAAGGAAACACGCCGGCAGTCGAATAAAATAACAGACACGTGACTACAGTTGTGGACATACTTGTAAACTGCGGTTCGTGCCCTTTGGTGGTCATCCTCGTCAGTACCGTCTTCATTGTCAGGTTGTTCAAGCACCTCCACAGAAGCAACGGCCTTGATGAAACGAGTATCGGCATCTACTTTGGACCTTTTATCGATTTTAATTCCAAAATGAGGTTTATGAAATAATTGCTAGAAAAAAGTAGCAGGTGCGGATTTCGGTCGTGAGTTAATTAATTTTTAATTTTAAGTTTTAACCTTTTCGTTTTTCAACGGCTCCGAATTATATAATTCCTACTATTTTTTCTACATTTTTGGCTCTCATAATTCTCATCGGTGCACTCTTCGGCATACATTACAGTATCGAGAATGCGAGCACGGTTCATTGATGGTAAACACACCATCGGGATCGGGATAATGCGGTTCAATTTCGGGAAAATCTCATCGGGATCGGGATGAGACGGATCAAAATTTCTCAACCCCCCGTTGAGATCGGTGCCGTCCGGATCGAAAGCACCCAGGGTCCTGTCGGGGACAGTTGATGACGGATCATCGAGCAGGATTAAAACCGTCGTCGGTATTTCGGTTTCAACCGAAACCGATTGCGACACTGACGCCTTCTGGGGAACGTGCTCGTGCACCACGCGGGACCCTGATCGAGTTCGCCCATGAGCCCTCGTTGGACAAAGCAGGCGATGCGGGCGGCGACCTGGCACGAGAAGGGCCAGCGGCGGGACCCGAAGGCCCAGCTGCTGCGGCGCGAGCGGGTGGACGGTGGAGGTGATGACTCACGAGGATTGCCCACCGGCCCATCGTCGATGGATACCGGCGATGGCGTCGTCGAGTAGCCTCTGCGTGGCGGCGACTTTGAACGTGCCAACCTTCCGGGACTGAGGGATCTAGCCCGCGACGGCCCAGCAGTTGCCCGAGATGACTCAGCGGCCGCCCGAGACGGTCCTGCGCCCACGGCAGGCTCGGGTGGCTGTGTCAGGACTCGCTTGGTGACCATCGTGTTGTGGGGTGGTGGTGGCCTGCGTGCTGCATCTGCTTCGATCGCAGCGTACCCCTCCTGCTCGGTGTTCACCCACTTGAGCATCCTCCTGTACTCCCCCAAGCGTAGGTACATACTCCTGGGCGGCTGCATTCTCGGCGAACACCCTGCCGGGTCCACCAAGGCCATCTTCCACCGGGTAGTATCTGGTCTTGGAATCCAACGGGACTAGCTCCAGGGGTAGCCAATCCGGACCGTGTCTAACCCACTGCTGGAAGATACCCTCCGAAAGGGATTCCTCATCCACTGGGCAAAGGTACCTGAGCAGCTGATATGCCCAGACACCAGTGCGCTCGTACCAGTGAGGGAGCTGGAGCTCTTGCAGCAACTCCTCGCCATTGAACACAAACGCATGATCCAACGTGCAGCGCATCAAGTCGAGGTACTGCGTGGCCATGCTTGGCTGGACGCAGAAGACGCGCTCCTTCAGATCCCACATGAGGGTCCCAGTGACCTCACCACTGGGGTACTTCAGCAACGCTTGGACCTTGTCCTGCAGCTTCTGGATCATGCTGAAGTCGAGCCTCGAAGTACTCCTCTCCTTAGGCATGATGACGCTGTGTTTGCTGGGAGTAGACGGTATGTACGTCGAGTAACTGCCGTCGAACAACCAGCGGTCCTTCTCATCGCTGTACTGCAGCTTCTGGTCCACGCACAACCAATCGGGAAACATCAGCTGGTCTCTCGTCACCCACTGTCGCTCACGACATTGAGCGAACTCCACGCAGACATGTTCTTCGGAAGGATGAGTCGGCATACAGTATCCTGGGCGGGACGCAGGAGGATGTGGCAGAGGCGCGCGATGTTGTGCCTGTCCCGGCACAGCCTCTGATCCCCCCACTTGTAATCGAGAGGGACATCGCGATCCCGGCCCTCCACGTACCATCTTGCCCGTCCACCCTTCCAAGGGATCGGGTCACCATAAAACTGCGCGAGCAAACGCTTCGATGCTGCCTGGACGTCAGGCGCCAGTGGCTTCAGGGAACTCATCCGGCGATCGTCGAGGGGACACGTCCAATGGCGATTCCGCTCCTGCTGCTCCGCGTGCGTGCTGACACGAGGTCGTGGGAGTTCGCCAAGCTCCCTCGGCGAAGGCGCCGGTGACGGCAATGGCGATACCTCGCTGTCGTCAATGTGCTCGGGGCGCATCCCAGAAGCAGCGACCCTATCCTCCCTGGTGCTTGGAGGTGGGTGCCTTAGCCACTCGCACGCCACTCCTTGTCCAAAGATCTCCGTCGTCAAGCACACTGCCGGGTCCAGTCGCCTGGGCAGATTGGGACGCCTGGGTGGCGTCATGTCCACCAACGGGAGTACCACCTGGGCATTCATACCCAGGATTGATGGCGCATGCGACACGGCCACGCCACTCCCAAGCTTGATGTCGATCATCAGGGAGTTCTTCAGCGGCCCAGTGCATATCAGCAGGTCCCATGAGTTCTCGGGCTCGAACGTCACGAAAGCGTGCAGCCGGTGAAGCGTCATGTGAGGTGTGCCCGCAGCCAGTATGACGTCCACGTGGCAGTAATGTGTGAACTTCGTGGGGCTGTTGTCACACCTGGTGACCTTGGCACCGGTGCTGGCCTCATACACCGTGAGGCCCAGTCGCCTTACGACCGCGATGGAAATGATGTTACAGTTGGCGCCGGTGTCCATGAGGATTGCCCGATAAAGCATGAGCTCACCACCGGATGACACCAGAGCCAGGCCCTCATACAGAGTGGCATTCTGCAATTTGCAGATGGGCTGGACCTGTGTCATCAGCAGCGCCTGCTCGTCGGTCAGGTGCTGCCTCATCTTTTCTCTCAACGAGTCGTAGGCACGGGTCTTGATGGTGCCGGCCCGGACATGTCCATGGTCACTGAAGTCGACCACCCCCAGATCGCTTACACAGGCAGCGGCTGCACACCGGGCGGTGACACTGTCGACCACGCCGTCAGGCATCTCGTCCAGTGGCAACTCCTCGTCCCTCTGGCGTTCTGCGCTTTCTGCTTCCACTTCAATCCCTTGCGCCACCGTAGCGTGCATGTCCTCAAGCTCGTGTTCATTGACCTCGGTGGGCTGCTCGGCTGCGTTCTCCGGCTCGTTGCCCATGAGCTCCTCCAGAGCCAGGAGGTTCTCGATGTCCTTCGGGAGGTCGATGGCGCGCTGGGATAATAAGATTGCTGCAATCTGTGAGCAAGTTCGCATGGAGCTGCGGAGGTTGGACGCCAACAGGTGGAACTTCCTGCTGAGGACGTTTGGTGGGACGGCTCTGGGCACCTGAGCAGCCTTGTCGAACTCTTCAGGCGTCTTGACCTTGAAGCCCTGCATCTTCTGAGTGCTTCCCAGGGCAACTGCGGCCCTGGCCTGGAGCTCTGGTGCATGGCTGACACCAGCACCGTCACTGTCCCCCAGTTCCTCCCCCGTGAGGCAGTCATGATCGTCCTCCTCGTACTCCGCCTGCTGGTTGAAGTTGGAGTCGTACTCGGGCTCGTCATCGCCATCCTCTGACTGGGCCTGCGCCTCAGCGCCCTTGCCACCCTTGGCCGGCGTTCCTGGCTGCACGCCTGTCAACTCTGCAGCGAGCTTCTCCTTTACCTCAGCGCTGGCTGCCACCTGCTGCTGCTGCTGCTGCTTCTGCTTGGCCTCCGGCAGCTTGAGCCACTCCTTCGTGGTGATCCCCATCTTGTGGTTCTCGAAGTGGTGAGCGATGTTGTAGGCACGCATCTGGGCGTTCTTGACCTCGTTTGGCCACTTCGAGTTCTGGCGGTCCTTGTGGAAGTTGTGAGGTACCCTGGCATCCCGACATCCAGTATAGCAGCGCTCTGGAGGATGGGGCAAGCGCGTGAAGCAGTAGTCGCACTGGAACTCCTTCGAAGCGTCAGGTGGTGGCACCCTGCCGTAAGTGGGCTTGTGCCTCTCCGCATTGTTCACCTCCCTCGTAGGCTTCCTAGCACCATCACCACCAGACTGTGCTGGCTCCTTCTTTTTGGGGTCCCTGCGTCTGTCCCCAGCCTTGTGGGAAGAGCTAGAGCGCCTCATGGAGGATACCAGCTCAGCCAGGTCAAGCCCCAGCAGCCTGGCTTCGTAGCAGGAGTACACACAGGTAAGTCTGCGGACGAGTTCCTGCTGCAGTGTCAGAGCCCACGCTTCAGCATCGTTCTTCAGCTTATCCTGAACCTCCACGATGACCTCCAAGTCCTCCCAGGTGACCTTGTTGGGGGCAGGATGGCTGACTCGCAGCTGCTCAGATACACGATCTCGGTATTCCTTAATGCGAAGTCCCTTGATGCACTCCTCGACGTCTTGTCTGACGATGGAGTCCCCCACCGACTTGCCAGCGTTGAGCGCCGACTCCCTGCGGCGACAGCTCTTCACGTAGGCGAGGCCATCCTGCTCAGCGGTCTGCGACTTAGCGACCAACAGGTCCTCCTTCTCTTTGGTGCCCTTCATTAAGAACTTGGCCTCGAGCTCTGCAACGAAAGCCCTCAAGGCCCAAAAATAGTGAGAATCCTCCGTGCCATCTGCCCCTGTGAGACCCTTAGTGGAAGTTCCTTCGTTCTCCCACTCGTCGGACAGCCCACCATCAGCATCACCTTCCTGGAACCTCTTGCAGACTGCCCATCCATGTCGCTCCTGGCGCCAGCTCATGGAAAGGAGGTTGTGCGCAGCGCACTGAGCCCTGGTAAGAGTCCCTCGTGGTGAGGTCCTTCAAGACATGACACGCATGAGAGGCCATGAGGCCATTCTTCAGGTATGAAGCGCACCACCAGTCATAGGCGACTGAGGTGGAATGATCATCTCCTGCTAGGAGCGAAGGCAAGAGGTCCCACAACGATCTGCAGTCTGGTTTGGAATCAATGAAGGCCTTCTTTGCCTGTGGACTGAGCGAGTGAAAAGCCGCTGACCTCATATGCCTGCGTACCCTGGCCTCGTGAACCCGCTGTACTTTTCCCACCATTTCAACGAAGCGCCTGATGAAAAGCGCCCTATCTTCATTCTTGCCACCCGTGTAGCAAAGCTGGGTGTCAGCCTTGTCAAGAGCGGGACTGTCCCTGTCATAATGATCCATCTCGTCTACGTCGTCAAACGCAAAGAGGAACTGACTGGCTGCGGGCGCTGAGGCTGCTGCTGTTCCTGCGAGTGCTGCTGCTGCTGCTGCTGCTGCTGCTGCTCTTGCTGCTGCTGTCGATATCGGTGTGGAGGGGCTGGATTCTTCTGGAGCCGACCCCTCTGTGCTCATATAGCCAGTGTCAAGCCCCTGACTGCTCCTCTCCCGAGCCAATCGCCGTGCCTCGCGCTCTATGGACTGGACAGTGGCAACGCTCGGCTCCGCCTCACCCTCCGTGGTCAAGTACTGCGTTAATGCTCAGCGAGTGGGACAAAGGAAGCGTGTCCTTTCTCGGCGCGAAGCTTATTCACCAGCAGGATGCAGGCTTAATTCAGGCTGGTTTAGGCCAGTGCACTGAGTGCCCCTGGATTCACACCGTTCTGAACAAGCAGGAGAACGAAACGCGCGCAGCCAGCGCAAGCCCACAGGTCCAGTAATACGTCTCAGCGCTCTGAATCAACAGCGGATGCAGAATATTCGTGCAAGAAGGGCTTAGAGCTGAGCCAGTTTGCTGAGCACCCCTGGATTAGCTAAGCCACCGTTCATCAAGAACACAGAGACCGTAAAGATAACTCCCCTTGAACCAAAGTACCAGGAACAGCGCAACTACGCAGAGCTGGGAGCTAGGCCAGTGTGCTGAGCACGCCTGGATTCGCAACACCACTGCTCATTGGGGGTCCAGAAGTTGCCATGGAAGTTCACACTCAGTCCAATAAGCAAGAGTACTAGTCACCCCGCAGAGCTGGGAGCTAAGCCAGTGTGCTGAGCACCCCTGGATTCGCAGCACCACTGCTCATTAAGAAGGTCACTGTTGTCATAAGGGCCTCACCGGTTGCCAGGTACTGTAGGAGAGATAAGAGAATTCTCGCACACATCACGATAAAGAGCCCAAAAATATCAAAATAACCAACAGCACTCCAGGCTGAGCCGCCAGTACTCAAATCAAGTCTGAATCCACCAGAGACCTCTGCCAAACAAGTAGATAGTGTGTATGAAGTCTATTCACTCTTCGCCTTCAGGGCTGATGTCGCTGCTAATCCTCTGGTAAACCCACTCCTGCTTCAGGCTTAGGCCAGTACACCAGGGGTGTCCCTGGATTCACCGTCAGACAGGTTGGGGCTACCAGAGAAACCGTAGGGTGCAAGCCCACTCATAAAGGTAACAACTCACTGCTGATCCGCTTTTGATTAGTAGGCCCATGCAGATGCCGCCGCTAATTAGCTCCCAGGTCGCACACTTGCCTTTCAGTTAGGCCAGTACACCAGGGGTGTCCCTGGATTCACCTCAGACAAGGTGGTCAACTGGAGGGACCACTGGAAAATAGCTCATCAAGGTGGTCATTCACCGTTGATCCGCTCTGTAGCTGCCGCCGCCCACGCTGATGCCGTGCTGATTAACTTCTTAATGAAGGAAACCTGCCTGCAGTTAGGCCAGTGCACCATGGGTGCCCCTGGATTCACTGTGAGACAAGGTGGTGCAGCTGAGCATATCGCAAGATAAGAGAAAGCTGCTCATTAACCAGTAAATTCAGTGCTGATCCGCTGCCGCCGCCACTGGTGACCCTTTTCCGTGCAAGTGTCACCAAGTCTAGGGAAGAAGAAGGGTCCGCCAGTGCACCTTGGGTGCCCCTGGAGTCGCCTGACTTCCGAATCCGCTCTCACAAACTGCTGCTGACTTATCGCCAAAGGGTCTTTACTTCCGAATTAACACTTGAAATAAAAAGCCGCTCCGCGCAGGACATTATTGTTTTGAAAAAGAATAAAAACAGCAGTAAAATATATTCATAAAAGATCGGTATAATAACCACAAAGTACGAATTATTGTACAAAGCTGTGAGCAGAACTGTTTTAGCACTCTAGCACTGGCACGCGAACAGCCACCTAGTACTTGCGAAGCAAAACAATAATGAGTCCACTAGCCTGACCTACAGTCAGAGCTTACTTATATCTCAATGCTCTGTCACATTTCCCAAAACTGTAACGGGTTCTAGCCCTTAAATCTTCATCTGGCCAATGGAAAGTCATTATTCCATGCCAGCTCTAACAATGTTGCCGTTCACCACATTTTGACTGACACGTCAGTGGCAGAGTAGTCACTGCCATCTTCATCTTATCATTTCTTGGTCACCCGATAATGACCATATCTTCTCTGGCAGGTCTGCATCTCTCGGGCAGTCATCTTAGCGAAGCCTGTTATACTTGTCATCTCTGTCACGTGTGTCACCAGCTGGACAAACCCGGCGCGGTACCATGAGAAGCCGGCGTTTGTTACAGTTGCTAGATTTGTTTTCGTCTCGGATCTTCGAGTGTGTTGGAAAGCTTTTGCTGGAATTTGGTGCATCGGTTGGTTGTCTCCTCTTGGGCCTAGCTTCTGCGCCTTCGCTTTTCTTCTCTCATACTTTTATCACTTGCGGCGGAAGCTAGCGAATCTTCCTCGGTTGATTTGTGTGTTTCTCCACCTACGTTTGGCGCTCCTGGGTTGGCGGGATTGCACTGGTAAACGATATTGGACACGAAGTGGGAACTGATTCCGCGCGATCGAAGATGTCATCAGACCTGAGACAGGTCTCGAGGTCAGGTGCACATGGTAAAGCTGCGAACGGAATGCGGAAGGTCAAAGGCAAAGGGAAAGGCAAAGGGATTAAGATTTAGCGGCAGTAGGAATAGTTTTCAGAAGCATATGAAAAGTATTCTAGTGCTTCTGAAAACTATTCCTAATTCTTCTACATCCTAAACCCTTTGCCTTGCCTTTTACCTCTGCACGCGACCGGCAAGCATCTTTGAAACTTCCGAGTTTCAAAGATGCGTTTTGTATTTTGGGTGCACCCTAATTTTACAAAACAGCCGAGCGCTTCCCGTTTGTGCGGGATATTCACATTTATTTCATGGAATATTTCACATGAATTAACACACATGCACGCGCAGGGGAAACCCTCGGCTGCTTGGCATCTTTGGGTTTGGGTTTGTGTTCGAACCCAAACCCAAACCCAATAAATCTGCCTTAGAAATAAATTGCGCGTTGGGCGCACAAGTAAATAGAAGCCTTGAGCTTCAGGTAACTCAAAGATATGGATCTTGGCAGTATTTTTGCCAAGTTTCGTGCTCTAGGACGCACGGGAAGCCCTCGGCTGTTTGGCATCTTTGGGTTTGGGTTCGAACCCAAACCCAAACCCAAAACATCTGCCTTAGAAATAAAATGCGCGTTTCGCGCACAAGAAACTTGAAGCCTTGAGCTTCAAGTAACCTGAAGATATGTATCTTGGCAGTATTTCTGCCAAGTTTCGCGTTCTAGGACGCACGGGAAGCCCTCGGCTGTTTGGCATCTTTGGGTTTGGGTGTCACGTTCGAACCCAAACCCAAAACATCTGCCTTAGAAATAAATTGCGCGTTGGGCGCAGAAGTGACTTGAAGCCTTGAGCTTCAGGTAACTTAAAGATATGTATCTTGGAAGTATTTTTGCCAAGTTTCGTGCGCTAGGACGCACGGGAAGCCCTCGGCTGTTTGGCATCTTTGGGTTTGGGTACGTTCGAACCCAAACCCAAAGGCATAGGACAGTTTCGTAGATTCTGTCCCGATGCCTTTGCAACCTCGCATGCTAACCCATATTATAATGAATATTCAACATTCAAGCGTTGGATACCCCACGCCAACGGGAAGCGCTCGGCTGATTTGTTATTTGGGTATGCGCACCCAAATGACAAAAAACGCATCTTTGAAACTAACGAGTTTCAAAGATGCGTGGCCGATGCCTTCGTGCTTATGTGTATATTTCATATGAAATATCCCATGGAATAAATGTGAATATCCCGCACAAACGGGAAGCGCTCGGCTGTTTTGTAATTTTAGGGTGCACCCAAAATACCAAACGCATCTTTGAAACTTCCGAGTTTCAAAGATGCTTGCCGGTCGCGTGCAGCGGTAAAGGGCTAGGCAAAGGGTTTATGATATATAATAAGTAGGAATAGTTTTTAGAAGCAATATAATATTTTTCATATGCTTCTGAAAACTATTCCCCATGGCACCATGCAACCTGCCTTCCCAGCATGCAGCATGCATGCTGCCCTCCTACCGCGTATTAAGACCATATTTAAAAACGCGACGGAGATAAATTCCAAGATTAAATACTTATAGCGTTGATAATGGGATTGCTTATATGTAGCCGCCCCGGAACGTGCAGGTGCAGAAAAAGCATACCATTTCTTGTCGAAAGGGCATTGTGAAGGTTTGAGGTAGTCGAGGGCTTAGGTCCTCACAATCGTACCTTGGGGATTTGCGTGAATCCAATTTCTCGCAAAGATTTGGCATGCTACTTCTTTACATCATCTCTAGAGATGTACGAATGCAGCTGTTCCCATCGGTTTCTCGCAACGCCTCAAGTAACGTTTGTTCAACAGCCCATATGGACGTACTTGCTGCGTTGGTTTGCGTATTTAGTAACTTACACGCGCCATCCCGGATGTGCCGCGGGGCTCGAAGCGTGTGAACCAAATGACCAAATGAAACACAGATGCACACATACAGCGTTGAAAATATGTTTCAGTCGTTGTTATTACTATTTCTTAGCGTTCCCTTCGGCAGGATACCGAAGGGAATACCGTTTTGCGGATGCCGGTTCCCGCTTCCGCCACACGAAGCGGGGAATCCGGGATCTGCTTCCAGTCACCGAATCTGTGCGGGGATGCTTCCTAGCGTTCATAATAGCTTATAATAAACATTATTCGCTTCTAATATATCGCGAAGAGTTATCAATCTCTTCATTAATCTACCCTGCTGCACTAGGTTTTCACAGTGTAAAGCGCTTAAGAAGCGCGAACGGAAGCGGACAGATTCCAGAAAGATACCGGTGCGATTTCGATAACGGTTTAGATGTCCTTCTGATTTAATCGAACGGCTGTTCGGAATTTGTAAACAGTGAAAAATATAATTCGCATCTGAGGAATCGAAAAGGAATCCGTCGCGCTTTTCATTACACTCTTAATACGCCGTACCTCCGCTCGGCAGCATGCAATGTGTTGATGTAGATGTCTCTTCCCCATGACGAAGAGACATCATGACGATGACGACCTGTCTCACGTCAGGTCTGATGACCTCTCGATCGCGCGGAACCAGTTCCCACTTCGTGTCCAATATCGTTTACCATTGCACTTGCAGCTTGAGCTTGATGCTCTTCGCTTGTGCTCGCTTGGCAGCTCCGGCGGCATGGCGCTCCCAGATCCTGGCATGACAGCGGGGGGGGGAGGTGGAGCTGCGAGATACAGTGCTGGATGCCAGGAATAGGTCTTTTGTGTTTGCGCGAGACGTCCACGAGGCGCAGCACAGTGCACCACAGGCGGCGGTGCGGCTCGGTGCGTCCGCGGCGGCGCTGCATAGTGCGCCACCAGCGGCGGCGCGGCACTTGGCGCTTCCAGCGGCGGCGCGTCACAGTGCGCCACCAACGGCGGCGCGGCACTACTATGGCCAAGGCCAAGCACTGGGAGTCAGCTCGCGATCTCCAACAACACAGTGGGAAGCAGAGCCGGAGGCGGCACGCGGCTTGCGGCATCCCACGCATGGCTCACGACAGCGGGTATGGCTAGCGCGCGGTGCAGAGCTTGCGGCGAGTGGGTCGCTAAGGCAAGCCCCGCCAGCTACTGCCGCGGGGTCGGCGGCGGATAGCTCGCGACACCGACAACGAGAGCAGTTATCGCATAACGCACAGTTAGCAGCACGCATCCCGCGCGTGGCCATGTCCCTCACGCTGAGCACGTAGTGCCCGGCGCTCCGCGTGGATTTGCAAGCCTCGACGCTCTGCAAAGACGCGTTGGCACCCAAGGCCGACCACGACATAGCATGGACCTATCTGGACCTCCTGTATGCAGACGGTAGTTGGTGCCCCCCAGAACCGCAGAAGCACGATGCGCAGCGACCGGCGCATGACGCACAGCTGCTTGCCCCACCAATGCATGGTGTGGAGCGGGCAGCGTGGGGCATGACCTGGACTTACGAGAACCTCCTCTATGCGGGCGGTAGTTGGTGCCCCCCATAGCCACCGAAGCGCGATGTGCAGCGACCGGTGCGTAGCGCGTCGCTGCCAGTCCCACCAGCGCAGGGTTCGGAACAGGCGGCACTCGACGAGCCGCAACTGGCGAGTAGCGCACAGCTTCCAGCGTCATCAGCATATAATGCAGAGCGGGGCATGACTAAGACGCCGCCCAGAGAATGCGCGCGGCTGCCACCCACCAGAGAGCACGCGCGAATGCCACACACCGGCACAGCGAAGGCGCCGCCCACAGAGACAGTGCGCGCAGCTGCCACACAGTGGTACCACCGACGTAAAGCTTCGGCAGCGCGCACGACAGACACCCGAGACTCAGCCACTGGAGCGCATACGGCCACCTAGTGGGGCCGCTGGGGAGCGGGAAGCGCACCCTTCTCGGCGGCGCGCCAAGAAGCGGAGGCATATGCAGCGATCGCGGGAGGCGAGTAGGAAGCGTGGTGCCCGGGGCATGCGAGGCAGGGAAGATATCTTACCCCGATTGGCCGGCCCCGAGCCGAACTGAGTCGCCAAAATGAGGCCCGTCACACCGCACACGCGTGCCCCGGCGACGAGCGCGGAGCGCAGCACCCACGTGAGGGTCGCTGCTGAGGCCTGTGTGACCGACGCTCCGGGCGAGATGGCGCCCAGCGATGGGACGCCTCGCCCGACACGCAATCAAGGGGCGCCGCCCTTGTGCTCGTGTCGCTACAGGGTGAGCACGAGAGGTGCTCGCCCGCGCCCTTCCCCACGGCGCCAGGAGAAAGCGTCCAGGCGTGGGCCGCTTTTCCTTTTGGGGGGGGGGAAGAGAGCGCGCCGCGGGTGGCATACTGTGACCAGCACCGCAAACGCGCCGAGCGCACCGCCACGAGGCAGCCGGATAGATGGCCGCTGTCTCGGGCCGCGTGACGCGCAGCTGCCCCACCAGGCACGCCATACTCATGGTGCCTAGGGGTGGCGCGCAGCGTGTGCACGGCGACCGGGCGCCATCGAGGCTCTTCGGAAAGGAGATGAGCGGGCCTGGGAGCGTCACACCGCACACGCGTGCCCCGGCGACGAGCGCGGAGCGCAGCACCCACGTGAGGGTCGCTGCTGACGCCTGTGTGGCCGACGCTCCGGGCGAGATGGCGCCCAGCGATGGGACGCTTCGCCACACGCAGACACGGGGCGCCGCCCTTGTGCTCGCGTCGCTACAGGGTGAGCACGAGAGGTGCTCGCCCGCGCCCTTCCCTTGGATCCGAAAGAAAGCGTCCAGGTGTGGACCGCTTTTCTTTGGGGGGGGGAAGAGAGCGCGCCGCGGGTGGCACACGATGACCACCGCGAGCGCGCCGAGCGCACCGCCACGAGGCAGCCGGATAGATGGCCGCTGTCTCGGGCCGCGTGACGCGCAGCTGCCCCACCAGGCACGCCATACCCATGGTGCCTTGGGGTGGCGCGCAGCATGTGCACGGCGACCGGGCGCCATCGAGGCTCTTCGGAGAGGAGATGAGCGGGCCTGGGAGCGTCACACCGCACACGCGTGCCCCGGCGACGAGCGCGGAGCGCAGCACCCACGTGAGGGTCGCTGCTGAGGCCTGTGTGGCCGACGCTCCGGGCGAGATGGCGCCCAGCGATGGGACGCTTCGCCACACGCAGACACGGGGCGCCGCCCTTGTGCTCGTGTCGCTACAGGGTGAGCACGAGAGGTGCTCGCCCGCGCCCTTCCCCACGGCGCCAGGAGAAAGCGTCCAGGCGTGGACCGCTTTTCTTTTGGGGGGGAAGAGAGCGCGCCGCGGGTGGCACACGATGACCACCGCGAGCGCGCCGAGCGCACCGCCACGAGGCAGCCGGATAGATGGCCGCTGTCTCGGGCCGCGTGACGCGCAGCTGCCCCACCAGGCACGCCATACTCATGGTGCCTAGGGGTGGCGCGCAGCGTGTGCACGGCGACCGGGCGCCATCGAGGCTCTTCGGAGAGGAGATGAGCGGGCCTGGGAGCGTCACACCGCACACGCGTGCCCCGGCGACGAGCGCGGAGCGCAGCACCCACGTGAGGGTCGCTGCTGAGGCCTGTGTGGCCGACGCTCCGGGCGAGATGGCGCCCAGCGATGGGACGCCTCGCCACACGCAGACAAGGGGCGCCGCCCTTGTGCTCGTGTCGCTACAGGGTGAGCACGAGAGGTGCTCGCCCGCGCCCAGAGAAGAAGGCTTTCTTTTTGTGAAGCGGCCCGCATTTGGAAGTTTTATTGGCCCACTTTCGGCCAGCCCGGCCAATCTTCAAATTTGCCCGCCGCAGGCGCAAATTTTTAATTTTAAGTATGGCAAGATCATAAAAATCGCACAATTTTCACGAAAATTTTCATAATCGGGACCCTTGAGAGACGGCCCGCACCCAACAATCGAGCGGCCCGCAACCGGCCCGGGCTGACTTCAAACGGCCCCGGGCCGGCCTCTCACGGTAAGCCTTCTTCCCT
>LGRX02034752.1:0-21343 GCA_001247695.2 Cymbomonas tetramitiformis
TGCAGTGCACCGCGTCCGCAGTGAAGTGCAGCGCACTGCGTCCCCAGTGTGGTGCAGTGCACCACGTCCGCAGTGAAGTGCAGTGCACCGCGTCCGCACTCCGCAGTGTAGTGCAGTGCACCGCGCCCGCAGTGTAGCAGTGTAGTGCAGTGCACCGCGTCCGCAGTGTAGTGCAGTGCACCGCGTCCGCAGTGCAGTGCAGTGCACCGCGTCCGCAGTGCAGTGCAGTGCACCGCGCCCGCAGTGAAGTGCAGTGCACCGCGTCTGCAGTGTAGATTGTAGTTGCATTTTTAATGAAAAACTCTAAACTAAGGGCCTTGACCTTTCAAGAGCAGTAAATCGGGTACGAAAGCAACATTGTTGTTTGCATTGGCACGTTTTGTTGGGCTTTTTTTGACTAACGTGATTGTAGTTCCACAGGTACCGCACGTTGGGAAATATGCGACCGAGTGTCAAGGGATAATGTGAAAGTTAGTTAGGGATCTTGGCGGCGAAAGAAGTATGGTTTGAACCGAACTCGGGGGCCGGCCACCCGGACTTGTGCTTAGTAGTGGTCCGCGAAAGCACGTGAAAAACCAATAGAGAACGTAGTTGGTCAATGCACGAAGACGAGTAAGCGATGGGGCGAAGGGCACAAGAAATGGCGAAGTCGTGTTAAACTCTAGAGGCGGAACATGCGCGCCGGTAACTTTGCTTTGGATATTGATTTCAAGAAGCAATATGATATTTTGTTGTGGTTAATGAACCCAAGAATATGTTTGCCTTGGATATGCAAAAAATAACTGTGTAAACCCTAAAAAATAGGAACCAACCCAACCAAAGAAATTCCTTAAATTGGTTTAAAAAATATGCATTTTTTTCTGGAAATTATCCGAAACCCCAAAAAGGCCTGAAATCCATATAAAAATACACAAAAATTTGGTGTGCATCGATGCACCCCCAAAATATATATTTCATAAAATCAGGCGTAAAAAGTATTGTTTTGCTGCCGAATTTCGAAAATTTTCTGAAGCTTAAAAATTCGGCAAATATTGTATAAGTTACCTATAAATTTGTTTTTTTCCTCGTAGAACCCCCAAAAATATTTTCCTTAATTCAGGCTGAAAACGATCATTTTTTGGTCAAATTTAGGAATATTTCCTAAACCCTAAAACGGCCGGAAATTTAGATAAAATAACATCAAACTAGGGAAAATATTAAAGCCTAGATTCGGTAAAACTTTCATTTTTTTAGGGGCCTCCCATTGTAAAACTCCCCAACTCCCAAAACTCCCAAACTCCCCAAATGCGTAGAATGCAAATGACCATGCCGGAGGCCGACAGGGGAGCCCCAGTAGCCTACCGCTTACGCCTTCCCCCTCACTGGCGAATACACGACGTGTTCGCTCAACATCGCCTCAAGCCATACACCAGCGGTCAGGACGCCTTCGCCGCGCGCGACCACCTGGCAGTGCCTGAAGAGGTGGTGGTAGACGGTCAGAAAGAGGCGCATGTCGAACGCATCCTCGCACGCCGAGTGCGATCTGTACGAGGAAAAGAGGTGGAAGCGTGGAAAGTTCGCTGGACCGGCTACTCCAAGGCCCACGACCAATGGAGGACCCGTGACAAACTCGAACGCGGAGGCCCACTTCAACAACTTCGTGAATTCGAGCAAGCGAGACTGCGCATGGAAGCACAAGTTCGCGACGAAGCCACACGACGGCGTGAGCAGCGTGGTCGTCACTCTGCTCAAGCCGGAGTGACGCTTGCACATCTCATCACCAACCCCTGCGATGAACTGGACCAGCTCGAGCAGATGGAGCATGACACCCTTCTGCCGTGGGAACACCAAGAACTCGCAGAAGATGGGTCATTAGCGCTGGTGACAGAGCTGATGGCGATCCAGACAGAGACAACCCGTGTGCCCGGAATCCTTGTACTTTTCAGCGGTACTGGCTCAGCGGAAAGAGAGTTTCTAAATGGCTTCCCCGCTGCTTCAGTAGTGACCCTCGACTCCGAGCACACCTGGCATCCCACTCATGTACAAGACATCTTAGAGCGGAACTACGAGGAATTATACCCGCCAGGATTCTTCGATGTCGTTTGGGCCAGCCCTCCCTGTAGGCAGTACAGCCAAGCGCGCACCACTGGAGGACCTCCTGATCTTATTCAGGCTGACAAGATCGTACAGCGAACATTGCAGATCATCGACTATCTAGAGCCAAAGCACTGGTTCATGGAGAATCCCAGAGGTCGCTTCCCCAACGCGCTGCGGCTCCGCCCCATGATGCGCCGACTCCCTCCTCCACTGGTGTGCACCTACTGCATGTACGGTATGCAGTACATGAAGCCTACTTGCATACTGTATGGACAAACTCAGCGCCGCCTATGCCCTTGCTACGCTGCACTGCTTCAACACCATGCGCGTGCAGGTGGGCGACCGGCAGCCATCCGAAAACTGCACAGCTGGGGCCCCATCCGCAGCAAGCTGAAGCTGGGCAATCCGCGAGTGTATACCCTGTACCAGCGCCCCTGCTGCGACAACTTTTCCGACATCTACGCCTCCGCAAGACTGAAGACCCGATTTAGACTCCAAGCGGCACCCTTCTTTATGACAGTGGTGCCCTGGTAGCGGTAGGCAAGCTATGATCGAGAAGGAACCAGAGAACCTACGAACTGGAACTGAGAAGGAACCAGAGAACCTACGAACTGGAACTTAGATAGGTACCTTAGTGGAGTGATCCCAGGAGGTAGACCACTCCTAAGTGGGGGGGAGAGTTGTGCCCGGAGGCACAGCGCGAGCCGATATGTCTGTGCGTATGTGTGGGTCATCGGGAGTAATCTGGGATTGACACGATGACAGTGAAATTGGGCTTGAAATTACGATGAGAATGAGTACCAGATGTCCGGGGTATGACAGTATGACAGTATGACACTATGACCCTATAGTAATATGATATTACTGTGGAGTAGTCATCGTGGTACTTAGTCAGACCCTCGGGGGATGGTCGGATTCGCATCGTGATCAGAAAGACGATGAAATCGAGTATCAGATGTCTGGGGTATGACAGTATGACAGTATGACAGTACAGTAGTATGACAGTACTGTATGACGATCATCGTGTCAGCCCGTCGATATGACATCTGAATCGAGAATGACGAATCGGAATTAGAAATGAAATCGGATCAGGAATGGAACGTTGAGCCGTGGTGTGACATCGGGTGCCCGGGTGGTTGGGCTGCCCACGCTTTGACCCTGGGGGCAGCACATGAAATACCCCCCCCGACTCTGTTTTCAGGTCCTGGGGGTTGAACCCCGCCCCCTAGACCTCGATATTTTGCCATGGGGTTAGACCCCCCCCCAGACCTCGATATTTTGCCTTGGGGGGGTTGGACCCCCCCCCTAGACCTCGATATTTTGCCTTGGGGGGTCGGATCCTATCCCCCCCCCCGGCAGAGCCAACACGCGCGGCGGGGGCCAACACGCGCGGCGGGTCCCAACACGCGCGGCGGGGGCCAACACGCGCGGCGGGTCCCAACACGCGCGGCGGGGGCCAACACGCGCGACGGGTCCCAACACGCGCGGCGGCGACGGGTCCCACGACAAGCGCAGCGTACCGTGGGGTCTTTCGTAGTATTACGAGTGATCCGACATGCGCCGCAGGCGAAAATTTTCAAATAGCGACATTGCTGATTCGTATGAAATGCACCATATTCGTTCTTTCACCCCCGACTCCGTTTTCGAGCACTGGGGTACGCCCCGGGCGTGGGCAGCCTTGACCCTGCAGCCCGAGTTATGAGAGAATACGTAGAGCACTTGAGAAGTGCTTGGCCTTCAGAACTCGGAACCGAAACTATCGTTTGCACCTCAGCCTGGCCCTGATCCATTATATTATAAAAACCGAGTTGTGTACCTTTGCACGTTCAATCAAAAACATCATTCCGAGTATATGCCGTACTGCCCCTGGCACACCCCCCTTTTCGTGGTCTATCCCCAAAGGTGCGGGATGTTTATCCTGCCCCCCCCGATAGGGCTGGCGGTGAGGAATAGATCCTTACCAGTCGAGGCCATCGCCCCAAAGGGTGCCGTCTCCGCGGTTCTAGAGTTCTAGAGTAGCTGGCGTCCTCCGCGGGGGTGGCGAACGCGCGCTCCTCACGCCACACCGTGCGGATACGCAAGCACAACGTGGAAAAAGAGAATGGCGTACCGCCCCGCTACTCACGGATGACGTTGACGTACGACTGGGTGACGTACGGAGACGGCTTGGCCGAGCTGGTCAGAATGTGCCAAAGGTCCTTGACGCGCTTGGCCTCGCTGTAGTCGGGGTTGATGCGGGCATGTTTATCGCCCAGAGTACGGATGACGGTGAGCTGGGGAGCTGGGTCGTCGGGCTCGTTGATGACAGTCGAGCGCATTTTGACCCACAAACGGACGGAGTCGGAATCGGGGACTCCCTCGAATTCGTAGCGAAGGCGTTGCAGAATGTAGCGGCCGTTCCCAGGGTGGGAACGAACGAGCCGCCTCTGCGTAAAGTGATAATGCAGTACCGCGAAGAACGATGGGGAGGACGGTGAAGATGATCTCGTTGAGCACCACGTGGTAGTAGTCGTAGTCGTGCTCGAGGTCAAGGAGCTTGGAGAGCTCGGGGAAGGAGACGGGGAACAAGACGTGACAACGCGCCGAAAGCAGGACAGTGAAATCGGAGTCGGCAGTCTCGGTGTCGAGGGTGAAGCCATTTTTCGGGTTGTAACCCCCAGGCCGTAAAACGGCGACGATTCGAGTACGTGAAGGCGTAGCAGAGCTGCTCGAGGTACTCCTCTTCCCTGCCTTCGTCCACCGGGGTAGTAGAGGAAAGGACTGTCGGGTCGTTGAAGAACTCCGACGGTAATGGCGACGGCCGGAAAGACCTCGGACGAGAGCGCAAGGACGCGGTCGTGATAATCCTTCTCGCTCCCGTAGCACTCGGCGTAGCGGTGCCAGAATTTCCGGGAGAAGGGGTAAGAGAGGCACCACTCGCCCTCCTGGCCGAACGGAGAGCCTCTGCGAGGCTGGTTTGACGCTGCTGAGACATGCCGGGCAGAAAATAATGAGTTAGAATGTACGTCGGGGACGGAGACGGTGCGCGGGATACCAATCACAGACGGTAGGCAAGCTATGAATTACGGAAACGGTAAAGAGACGGAGACGGTGTAGACGGAGATGATTTTGGTCGGTGCGGAATCCACCGACTTAGACGGAAAACTGACGGAACTAGAATCGGCGAGAACCGAAGCGAGCTGGATCTACCGGAATCACCGCTCACGCGAAGTGGGACCGATAACCTGATGAGACGAGTGATATATATATATATATGTGTGTGTGTGTGTGTATGTGTGTGTTGTATATATATGTGTGTGTGTAAGGATAATATATATATATATATATATATATCACTGGCACGGAACGCACAGAAAGCACTGGTGAAACCGGTTTATAACAAAAATGATAGATAGGTTACGGGTGGAAGCTAATTAGCAGATCGTTGACGGACGGTGACACATGACAGGTGACACACGCAGCAAGAGGTGATACTAGGAGAAGCTGGACCCCACATACAGTGGGGGGATCTCAGCTTCCCCGTGACACGGATCGGAAATCGAAAATGCAAAATCGAAAAATTCTGAGCGTACGTTGCTGCTCCCATAGGTCAAGCGTGTTTTTTTTTTTAATTACCGGTATATGTATATCTTCGATGCGGCATGAGTGAAGGTAGGTGAGGAGGGTATACAGAAATTGAACGACGAACGATGTTCGATGTTCGATGTTCGATGTTAAATGTTCGATTTTCGCGTCGGCGCGGGGCGCTAACGCAAGCGCGGGCGTTGTGTATTGACGCGCGGGGTCAACCCCCGATGCTCAATGCTCGATGCTGGATTTGATTCGATTTGATGCGACGGACGGACGGAGTTACGCTTTTGATGGTGTTTGCGTTAATATATAACTAGCCCTCCTTCGGGACGTGTCAGAACAGATCGATTCGCGATGTTCGATCTGAAATCGAAAATGCGAAATGCAAAATCTAAAATCGAACATGGATCGGAAATCGATGAGGTTCGACGACGAGCTCGATAAGGTTTTGCATCGGAAATCGAAAATTATAAGTCGAAAATCGATGGTTACTAAATTCAGTGTTACTAAATTTGTAAATACTATCATTAGCATTACTAAATTCGTTACAAACTTAGACCCTGATCGCGATATTGCTATTTTAATGCTATTATTTTTAGTAACACGTTAAACCCCAATTCGACCCACATTTAATACATAAGAATCGATGCGATCGATGCGCGCGATCGATCGACGCGATCGACGCGATCGACGCGATCAATGCGATCGACTCGATGCGTCCGAACCTAATCCTAAACCCCTAACCCTAAATCCCTTAACCCCAAGTCATACTCCGACACCCCCAAAGTCATTCTCCATCACCCCCCAAGTCATTTCTCACACCTCGGCTCAGCTCACCTCAGCTCACCTCAGCTCACCTCAGCTCACCTCAGCTCAGCCTCGCGCTCACCTCGACTCGGCTCAGCTCACCTCAGCTCAATCTCGTGCTCACCTACTCGGCTCAGCTCAGCCTCGCGCTAACCTCGACTCGGCTCAGCTCACCTCAGCCTCCTGTGGGACTGGCCAGGGGCCACAATATCGTGAGACTGACCACGATATCGTGGTTCAATGCCACGATATCGTGGTCATGTTCCACGATACCGTGGGACTCGTGGTCGCCCACGACGAGGTCGAAAATCGTGTCTCATGATATCATGTACCAGTCCCACGAGGTTTTAGACAAAAACGACGAGGTTATGTCTTGTCACCCCAGAACGCGCCTAGGTTTGACCAATGAAAATCGTCAGACCCGTTATACGTCACCACCCGAATAATAATGCATCATAAACGCTGCTCCCAGCCGACGCACCGACGGTGTCAGCATCCATTATCACAGCGAAGCCCACTCGTCGATCTCAGTATGAAGATATCTACTGGGTCATCCGATCGTAGGATCATGTGTGCGACAGTGCTCTTCGCTTTGATATAGCACGGTCGATCTTAGCATGAAGATCTTTACGAGGTCATCCGGCCGTAGGATCATGTGTGCGACAGTGCTCTTCGCTTTGAGTTCCAGCATGCCATACCATCTCGCGTTTTTATATTTTGGAAGAATGCAGTTATCGGATGGAATCAGTTCGATCGGACGACGTGTCTGAAAAATATATTGTCTTAAATATGAGACATACATCTAATGTGTTATATGATTTATTGGATGGGGAGAATTGTGCGTTTCTTTTCTTTTCTTTTCCATTTTTGGGAGGAATAGATGCACCTTCGGTGCGATAATGTACCGATTGACCACACACTCAGAATTGCAAGTACATCTCGCATATCGGAAATTCGGAATCACAAACAACAACCGACTCAGCTAATAAGCCAAACAAATCTAGGGTTCGTGGAAATAATTTTGGATGCAATATGTGCACCGAACCAATCAAGACCGAACGAAGCCGAGCCAGCGCCAACATCAAAATTGGAAACATATCTGGCCATAGCTGTTCGATCTCAATAGAGAGATCTCTCAGATGTATCTGAATATGAAAATTTTCATTTCCGTTTGTCGGCACCTTCGGTGCGTCAGCTGCGAGCGCACACGCGAGCACCGTTTATAACACCGTTTATATTTGGCCAGGTATACGACCTTTCGCATGCGAATATTTCACTGTATACCATCTGGGATGCCAATCATGCATGCACTGTTCGTGTTACACCGGGGATTTTTATTTCAAGAAATCAGGATTCGCTAACATCTTGCCCAGAAGGAATGTGATTCTACAATTATTAAAAACCGTTTATACCATAATATGACCGTGATCGCCGTTCTATATTAAGTGCAGCCGCATTGTTCAACACGGCGTCGCCGCTGCCGCCGCTGCCGCTGCTGCCGCTGCCGTTGGGGTCACCGCGTTGTGTTTTTGTTCGATAAAATATTTTACGACCATACTTAAAAACGCCTGCCCGGTACAGTGTCGTCACCGTTCACCTTCAGGCGTCCTCGCTGATCACGACCGCGTTGACCTTCTCGCGCTTCATTCAGTGCTCGCCAAACTCTCATCACATCGTGGCACCCATGACGCATCAGCCCTTTGCAGTATCCCAGCCTACGCGACGTCGGTACCGCGGTATATTGGATGTCTTCGCCGCTCAAGATTCGCTACCGCGACACAGCAGTGTCGGCTACTGGTCGTTGCAGCAACTTCCACGCTTCCACAAGTTTGTATCCCTTATTATACATTTGTCACCGATTTCCCGACTGAACAATCTTCTCTAAACTCTCCACCACAGTCACATGCCCACGATCAACCGTCATCTCTGAGTACACATCTATGTATCTTCCACATATATAATTGGCGAGGCAGCGTGAACTTATCGAATAATTATTGAAGGTTTAATTATGAGAGAAGCCGTGCTAATCAATCCCTTTTCTTTGCAGCCGAAAATCAGTTTGTTTCATTGAGAGAAGAACGTACGAGTTCCATTGTTGAGTAAAGAAATAGTTCAAGCTGCTGGGGCAATTCGAGATTTACGTAGCTCCCTCACAGGGGAAAAACTTTCGTATCACCTGGTATATGAAATTGTAATTGTGGCCCAAGTCTGCATCGCGAGTTTACGCACGACTTCCTGGTCGACTCCCACATCGATGCCACCAGCTACAAGAATAATGTTTCCGAAACTACTGAACGTTGCCGATCATTTCAGCTACATGCTAAGACCACTAAATTTGGGTAGTGCATAACTTCATGAAAATTCAATTCTATGCAGCTTGCAGCAAACTCTTTCAGGCGCAATAACCAAAGGATCAACCTACACAAATATCACCAATGTTGCTCCATGCCTGCTTCGTGAGCACTGACACCTGAGCATCTTTGAAAAAGTATGCATTGCGCTCTAGGGTCATTGCCCTGTGTAATCAGGTGCCAGGTCCAAAACTCTGCTTGCCCATGAATGTTCTAAATTGTGAATACACTTATTGTGTGAAAAGTTTGAAATATACAGAGATGTCGCAACAGGATAGATCGGGGTATCTATAGGTAGAGGCTTTGGAATGCCTCAGAGAACGAGCGTTTGGTAACAGGTGCCATAAACACACGAAACTATGTGCCGAGATTGAGAGTCCTGTTGTTACGTGTTGCATTGCCAGATAAATAGATCTAGACCATTGATAAGTTGCACTATCTCTATAGTGTAACCAGCTAGCTTCCAGGATACACCGGTCTTCAAATCCTATTTACATAAAGCGCATACGCCAAGGAAACTTGACTATTGAACAGCTCCTTGAACCATTTGCTGCATCAACAGCATTCTGATCACATATACATATCTTCATCGTCGTCCCCGTCCCCGTCATCCTCCGCCTGTTGCATAAGCCCCATTTCGCACTTACTGTCGACGGAGGTCATTTTATGCGCGTCCCGGCATATCGTTCTGTTCCAGCCCGAAAGCAGGCCACGCATGGATGCCTGTCACTGCTTGGCAAAGTCAGACGCTATGCACTGTCACCGCCCCGCGACCTTCCATCGAGCCAAAGCAGCATACCACCTACCACGGTAGCAGTTGCGCAATCGCAAATCGATCGACGCCGAAATTTGAAAATATTAATCAGTAATCGGTAACGATGATACTTACTCGTGTTTCAACTTGATATACGCACTTCCATATACAATACATAACACATGCAATGCAATGCAATGCAAGATCCAACTGATACTGATAAATGGTTGAAATATGGACAAGAAGGGTATCGATTGATAATGATATCCCGATGTTTTCTAGTATATCGATATATCGGAATAGCTGTGCAACCTTGCGACCTACCTCATCATCATCATCATCATCGTCATCATCGTCGTCGTCATCCTCCGACATTCCTGAAAGAGCTTCCATCAGGTGTTCATCCAGATCCTCCTCATCTAGATCAGAGAGCCCCTCGCTGTCCCACTCCCCTCGCACATCCAGCACGTCAATACTTTTGGACAACCCATCGACTTCCTCAGCGACCATTTTTACTTTGACTTCAGTTTGATCGGCGGGTCTATTACCACTCTGAATGGAAGTACATGGGTTGTGCGTCACCTGAATAGCACACTGTCATCATCATCGTCTTCCTCTCCATTCTCGTTCTCTGTTACTGCTGCGAAGAGGTCTGCAATGCTCGCGCGCATGCGCTCACGGTCTTCCCCGCCACCCTCCTCCTCCCCATTTGCTCCCTCCCCTCCCTCCCCATTGTCTAGCTCCTGTGCCATCTGGATCGCCCGCGCCACATTGTCCTGACCACCCCTCCCTCCGACCTGCCCATCACAAATCAATCAATCGGCCACCACTGATCACGCATCAATGGCAGCAACGCCATTTGAGGTGCGCCGGGGTTAATGCAAGGGCGCGCATAGCCAAAGTAAGCGCGACTTCCTTTGGCCACGCATCTCAAACTGTACAGAGAGGAATCTGCATCAGAGAAGACTCGCGCCCTGCCGGAGGATTCATCGATTTCACACACCGCCTGTACTTGGCCCATCTTCACCAACCACCACCGCTGGATATCCGAGCCACAGGCACCCTCAGTTCGCCCACGGGGCTCCCGATCGCCCACTCTCACTCATACATCCGAGAGCCTCGGTGGTGGCCTGCAAGAGACGCCTAAAGAAAGGGCACCTGCAGTCCCGGCAAGTCGCGCTGTGCTCGCCGCGACCCTCCCTCACACGCGTATGCACGCTTGCGGGCATGTATGACTCTGCAGGGGCGCACCTCAGCATTGCCGTCCTCGGCTCTTCCAGCGCCAGCACCATCGTGCCAACGCCCTCTTCTCGTTCCAGGCTGCAAGCATCCGCCCGATGTCCCCCACCAGGCGCTGGACACGTCATTCGCTAGACACGTCATTCGCTGGACACATAATTCGCTAGACACATAATTCGCAATCGATTTTATGCTGGAAACTGAAACGTTTTCCACATGAAGGCGCCGCAACGTGGCGTGTACGATCCCACCGGTCCCAAGCTCAACAGGTGGCGCTGGTTTCTTTCGTCCTGAATCAACACTGCGCTATATATACAACCCGCACAAAAGCGTGCAAGGAGATGCGCTCCTCACAACATACACGATACTTCCACTGCCCCTAAGCCTGTGACACCTGGCATCCTCCCCAAGGCTGAGACAGCTGGCGGGCCTCATCCCACACCTCCACTCTGGAGCTCGGTGTGTTCATCAACATTTCGATCTCATCCTCAGCGTCGTCAGCATCTACGTCTGTGTCGTCTTCGTCCGACTCGTGCTCCTCCTCTTCCTCAAGGTCAGAGTCGTCCTCCTGAGGCCGCTCGCGCCCAACCTGCCACCATCCCCTCCCCATGCAACCTCCTGAGGCCGCTCGCGCCCAACCTGCCGTCCTCCCCTCCCCATGCATCCACGCAGCTCACTCCCCCATTGCCCTGAGTAACCGGCTTCACGGATGACACGCAGCTCGCTCCCCCATTGCCCTGAGTGACCAGCTTGACGGATGACACGCAGCCATCATGATGCCAAGGCACTATTCCCAAGGGGCCTCGTCACCCGTCGATGGTGAGCCCGGGCGCACACAAGGCAGGTCTGATCATGTTGGCGCAGGCCACAGCAGAGCACCAATTCCACCCCATCCAGGTCCCCCACCAGGAGATATTTGGGTTCGGGACGGCGATTCGGTTGCAATCCTGGGAGACCATCCTTGGATGTGGAGTCAATCCTGGGAGACCATCCTTGGATGTGGAGTCAATCCTGGGAAACCATCCTTGGATGTGGAGTCAATCCTAGGAGACCATCCTTGGATGTGAAGTCAATCCTGGGAGACCATCCTGATGTGGAGTCAATCCTGAAAGACCATCCTTGGATGTGGAGTCATCCTGGGAGACCATCCTTGGATGTGGAGTCAATCCTGGGAGTACCATCCTTGGATGTGGAGTCAATCTTGGAGACCATTCTTGGATGTGGAGTCAATCCTGAAAGACCATCCTTGATGCGGAGTCAATCCTGGGAGACCATCCTTGATCTGAGTCAATCCTGGGAGACCATCCTTGGATGTGGAGTCAATCCTGGGAGACCATCCTGGATGTGGAGTCAATCCTGGGAGACCATCCTTAGAGATGTGGAGTCAATCCTGGGAGACCATCCTTGGATGTGGAGTCAATCCTGGGAGACCATCCTAGGATGTGGAGTCAATCCTGGGAGACCATCCTAGGATGGAGCCAACTTGGAGACCATCCTTGGATGTGGAGTCAATCCTGGGAGACCATCCTTGGATGTGGAGTCAATCCTGGGAGACCATCCTTGGATGTGGAGTCAATCCTAGGAGACCATCCTTGGATGTGGAGTCAATCCTGGGAGACCATCCTTGGATGTGGACTCCGGGTGAACCATTGAATGACTCAAGCCATCGCCTTAAGGTTTCGCCCAGCACTCAGGAGCACGCTTGCTCGCAGGAGGCCGCGGAGGCTCTTAAGGCAACGCCACCCCGAGCTCGCCCGTGACAGGGTGATGACATATGAGCTATGCATTTCCCAAAAGTGAAAGTACCCGCAGGAATTCAAGCTTACCCTGGGCGTCGAACGAACTGCTCAACAGGCTCATCCTCACCGTCGCCCCTCCCCACTGCGCGTGCATTATGGCACCAACAAGGCAAACCCAACATGAAGCAGCAAACGCAACCGTGCGATCGAAGTATGTTCGTCGATGATGTGGGGCAGTGAACGTTCGGAACCTCTTTGCTCAGAAAAGTGGAGAGGGCAACGAGGGTCCGCAAGCGTATCCGGGAGATGCAGAATGAGGAGGGAGGGGAAGAAGAGAGACCTCGTAGATGCGAGCCGCCGAGTCGAGCTCCTCGTGGTGGTGGAAGGCGTCCATCTCCACTATGGACACGAGGCTGTCCGTCGGATCTAGTGCCAGGTCGATGAGGCAGCGGTCCTGCACCTCCACGGTGGTGATCTCGCTGTAGTCGGAGGCATCCATGGTGCGGAAGGCGCTGCCGAGAGGGTGCTTCGCGCGGCGCCGTGCGTGTGCCATGGCGGCGGGGTCCTCCCCACACCCTCGCCCGAGAGTGGCAAACAGCACCTCGCCGCCTACACCGCACCTCCCCGTTCCCACCGAGAGCCTGCACTTAGCTATCCCAATGCTGAGGTCAAAGTGGTGATTATGAGGTCTCGGATCTTTTCCCGTTACCAAAGCTGCCAGCAGATCTGACAAGCCGCTGCCTGGGAGCTGCCAGCAGATCTGACAAGCCGCTGCCTGGGAGCTGCCAGCAGATCTGACAAGCCGCTGCCTGGGAGCTGCCAGCATGCCAAAAGGCGTGTTGCGTGAGGTAACTACCTTAATACTCAGTGCGGCACACCACCTGTGCACGTCATCTTGTGTTAGGCAAACAATCCCTTATCCGAGCGGAGACCAGGGGAAGCTGGATATTCAAGGCTAGGGGGAAAGCTGCTGGTCGGTGACCAGGGCAAGAGGGACGAGGGCGCATCGCACCGCTAGAGAACAGAGAGGTGCAGCCATCGAGGAGAGGGACGCTGTGCAGCAGCTTGAAGGTGCGCACGTCCCATACCTCGGAGTTGATGATGGCCTCGTTCCCGTTCGGGTGGAAGCACCCAGTCCCCGTGGACAGCATGTCGAAGCGGTGCACCGGCTGCAGGCCCACCGCGACCTCCTCTCACCCACTTCTGCCTCCCCCCACGGCCATCGACGCATCCGAGGGAACACATGTCGGGGGGGAATGGGATGCAGATGAAGGGCGCGGCCGAGATGCAGATGGAGGGCGCGATTGGGGTGGCTGTAGCACGAGAAGGGAAGCTTCAGCACACCTGGCTGATGCGGGTATCCCACAGGGCACTGCCCCAAAGTAGCAGGTGGTCTGACATGCTCCAACGCGCCTCCTGGTCAAACCACCACACCCCTTCCACCACCCTCCATCCCGGGAATCTGACTGAGGTGTGTGACAATCTGTGGGACAGTGATGTGGGCTCCCGCGATACATCCAGAGAAACGCGGGGCGGTGCAGGAAGGAGAGAGCCACCTGATGCGCGATACTGCGCCGATGCCCCATGCTCCACGTCAGCGGATCGTCCAGTGTCCGCAACTGCATTCCACTGGTTGCCAAGATAGTCCCCCCCGCATGCCCTCAGTTCCCACGAGCTCGACGCCGCTCCCTTCCGCTGTGCGCGGCTCGCCCTCAAAGAATGTCTGATTGGTGCCGCTCAGTGCAGCGCTCGGAAGGGATGGCGAGATGGGCAGGTCCAATGGGCCGCTCACCTGCTGACGTCGTAAACGCGACACTGGCGCTGAGTCGGCGTACCCGGGGCCGTGGCGATGCCGGGGACGGTGGCCACGAGGGCCCGCCCGCTGTGGCTAAAGCAGCCCGCCCGGCATCCTTCGAAGGTGTGCTTTGGCCCCTGCTGCAGGGAGAGCGCGTCCCACAGCCGCACCTCCGTCCTGCGCGCGCAACCCAATTCAATCCCCCTCGCTCTGCGCCTGCCACCTCGCACCCAATCACATGAGCCCGGCTCTGCTTGTGCGGCAGCCTCTGCCACCTCACTCCCGATTGTGCACCCCTAGCGGTCCCTCAGGCGACTTGTGCCCACCGGAAGGGAGTTACCTCGAGGAGGATGCAAAGAGAGCTGTCCCGGTGCGGTTGTGTGCCTGCGGGTGCGCCTGCAGAAAGCTCACGGGGTCGCTGTGTGCGTCCTCCTTGAGCTCCAGCATCTCCCCGGTGCTTTGCTGCGCTCCGCGTGCACCCCGCGCCCGTTGTCACCAGCCTGCTGCAGCCATGGCGTGCGGGGGATAAGGGCTCCTCACGCCGTGAGGGCGTGGGGGGAGGTGGCGGCGTCCTCTGATGCAGCTGTGCAGCATATTGTAGGTTCCCTTGCTGTGCTCGCCGCTGAGTCAAGCCTCGAGGCTGGGGAGCGCCCTCTTGGGACGAGGTCATCCAAAGTGAGGGCACGCTCACCTGGAAAAGACGAAGTTCTCCCATGCGGCCCCCTGTTGCGATGACTTGGTCGCCAGGAGTGCCCACGAATGCGCTACACGTCAGCATGCTTCCTTCGTCACGACACACTCGTACCGGCCGGAACCGGGAGTAGACATAGTGCCAATTTTCTCGCCTTCCCCCGCTGCCCCCGGAGGGGACCCCCTCACGCGCCTGCAGCCGCAACGCTATATTGCCAGGCGCGTCCCCGGCCCGAACTGGTTCTCGACAAACATGTGGCTCAAGTAGGCTGCAAATACCCTCCCCTCCGCCCCCCCCGTCTCCGCTACCCCATGATATCAGCAGTAGCCACCCATGCAGCCAAGCACCGGCTAATGGCAAAGTGCACACACCAGTGTGGCAAGGACCGCTTATGCTGACTGGTGCGGCGCCATCATGCACTAGGCTTTTGCAAAATCAATGTTTTGACAGTTGGGCCTTGACGCGCTTGTGGGGAGCATGCGAGAAAGCGGAGGCCTGCACCTGAATTCCGGACAGGCACTGACGGGCGCCGGGCACTGCCGATGCTGGTTCATGAGGAACTTCTTCATCACCGTGTTCAGCCGCGAGTGCACCCCACACCCTGAGGCGGCGCGCCCCGCACTTTCCACAGATCCCCTCCCGCCGGAGCCGGTCTGCGGGGTGCCTTGGGCCCCAGTCATGATGGCCCCACCGGGAGTACTCATCTCCCGCCCAGGGTCAGCTCCCCCTCCCCGCGCCTCCCCCTCCGGTGCTAGAATCCTGAACCCCCCCAAAGGCCGCCCTCTTTGCTGCTTTACTTCCTTCGCTCGGCCCTCCGGGGGCTTTGCGCTTCGTGCCGCCCCCGCTGCTCGTTGCTGCACCCCCTGATGGGCTAAAGATGCTCGCAGCGCTGCGCGTTATTGCCGGTGTCATAAATGGGCAAGGCGTTCCCGAGCCACTGGGCGCCCCCCCCGCCGTCTCCCCGGCGGTTGTCACAGCTGCTCTATCCATGGTGTCCGTCTCTGCCATCAACCCCGAGGCCGGCGCCTGACGGCTTACCACCGGCGTCGCCTCCTTGGCTATACTGCGCAGGGCACTCTTGGAGCTGGAGAGGGCCACCTTGAGGCGCTCCCGCCCACTTGCGCCTGCGCCGCTGATACTCGGCATCGGCGTGGAGGGTGGCTGCAGCCGGGGGATCAGATTTCGGCAAGGCAGGTTGCTGACGTTCGGGCGAGATGTCACCACAGGCTCGAAAAGTCGCGCCTCCTGCTCCCCCAGCCCCGGCCCGCAGCCCCCACAACCACCGATCTCGCTGGCCCCGTCGGGAGTTCTCCACAGCACAAAAAGGTTCTCCAAGATCGATCGCCTTCTGCCCCCACAGCTAGAAGCACACCCGCCTCGGTCGTGTGTCAGGCCCGCCCACCAGGTGCAACCGCTCCTGTCGCTGTGTCAGGCCCGCCCACCAAGTGCAACCGCTCTCGTCGCTGTGTCAGGCCCGCCCACCAAGTGCAACCGCTCTCGTCGCTGTGTCTGGGCTGCCTCGCATGCTACGTCACTCTTGTGCTCACGCGCAGGCCCGCATGGTATTTCCGGACGCGGTCCCGGCGGGACCCACCTTGGCGAGGTTGGCGGCGGTGCTGAGGAGCCCGGATGCGCTGAGGTGCTCGTGAATGAGTTGCAGCAACTCGCGCTGTGGGTAGTGAATCGGCGTCGCCGCTGCAATCGCCGCGCGCTCGATCTTACTGAATGCAGGCGCCGCCGCGTCGCTGGCGGCCGCTGCGGTGCGCCCGGTGCACGCAGCTATGAGCTCCACCTGAGTTGATTCAGATCAGGGCACGTTTCCCCCAAATCACTCGATGGATACCTCCAACGCGCCGCACAACTCTCGTGACACTTGGTGCGGTCAATGCGCTGGACCGGCCCAATGAGAAGCCCCATGTCCAGCAGCAGGCGGGATGAGGGAGTGAGTGCTGATGGAAAGAGTTGAAGAGGATACGGCCCGGTTCATGACCACGGCACTGATCAAACCAGACTTCCAAAGGCCGTCAGATATCGCGACCAACCACAGCGCAGTGCTCCTCGAAGAGTGCGCCGCCGAGATTGCGATCCTGTGAATAATCGACACGTCACTTCCGGGAAAGAAAGCGGACCGCCGAGCTGGGCAGGGACACACCGCAATGGTGTTGAACTCTGTGGCGGCGCGCCCCGCCTCTCCGCTGGCCCCTGCTCGCTTGCGCAGTGCGGGCTCCCGCACCATCTCCGACAGCCGGCGCCCCACCTGCGGAGTCAGCGCCACCCCTAGCTCTCTCACCACCGCCCTCCCTCCCATTTTGCACCCATAGTATCTTACCCTTTTATTCTATATGCAAAGGGGAAAAGAAAGGGGACAACATGGCTGTTCGGTTCGGGGTGTTGGGTTACACATGGCTGTTCGGGGTGTGGGGTTACACATGGGTGTTCGGGGTGTGGGGTTACACATGGGTGTTCGGGGGTGTGGGGTTACACATGGGTGTTCGGTGTGTGGGGGTCTGCTGGGTGTTCGGTGTGGGGTTACACATGGGTGTTGAGGTGTAGGGTTGGGTGTTAAAGGTGTGGGGTTACGTGGGTGTTCGGGGTGGCAGGGTTACATGGGTGTTAGGGGTGTGGGGTCCATGGGTGTTCGGTGTGCAGGGTGAACCATGGCCCAGTCAAAGGCGTAGGGTTAAGCTTATGGCCATGTGCAGGTGTTGGGGGTTACATATAGCTGTTTGAAGTGTGGGGTTACACATGGCTGTTGGTGTCCAGGGTGAAGCAGCAGCAGTCAAGGCGTAGCGTTAAACAGTGACCCGCCACGGGGTGTAGGGTTAAACACCTTGGCTGTTCGGGGTGTGGGGTTACACATAGCTGTACGGGCTACAGGGTCTTATAAAACATGCCCGTCCCCTCTGCAGGGAATAGGGTTTCATGAAACACGCCTGTACAGAGTGTAGGGTTTCTTGAAACAAGCCTGCACCGGGAGTAGGGTTTCGTGAAGCGAACCCCTGCCTACCCTCGAAGCCTCTCCTTCGGCCCAGCATCTCGCTTGTATCCTTCACGTGCAAATGATGACTAGCAGCAGCAGAGAAGAGTCTCGGAGTAAATGATAACAGCAGCAGCAGAGGGGAATCTCGGAGCAAAACGCTCAATGCCCCCTATACCACTGCCATGGTGCCATCAAGGATCATCAAGCACGGACGCCTGATTTCCCGCCACGTGGCATGTAGGGCAGAGGGGCACGACGGCAAGGCAAGGGGCGCGAGGCGGGGTGGAGGAGCGCGGACCTGCAGGGCCTGCAAGGTCTGGAGGATCTGCGGCTCCTGCGCGAGGGCCACCAGAACGCAGGCGGCAAGGGAACGGAGGCGGTCCGCAGTCGCAGGGGGGTAGCGCTGGTGGCCGCCATGCCCCTTAAGCTGCGCGGCCAGCAAAACAACGCACCTGTTATTCAGTCTACCAATGAGAGCCCCCGTGGATGACGTGCTCTCGTGTGGGACGCCATTCCCATCGACCTTGTGTGGGACACCATTCCCAATGCACCGAGTGGGGGCGAGCCCTGGCGCCACGCGCTGGCTGCCGTACCTTGAACAGCACGGAGAGAAGCGTCAGAATGCCCTTCTGCTTGCGAAGGCAGTCACGCATCTGCTTGGTCTCCGACTCCCACAGGTCGTTGCTCCGGCTGCCTACTGACTGCCCCGCGCTGACGCCTTCCCGCCCTGAGAGCTCCCGCGCTGTTCCTGCGCATTTGCCGCGGATCACCGCCGCCGTTTGTGTCGCTGCCGTAGAAGGAGGGGAAGCAGGAGAGGCCATCTCACATCCACATGTGTGATGGCGGGTAGGAGCATGCGCGGGGCGAGGCGAGAAAGCAGAGGCGGAAGTGACGCGGCTTTTGGGACACACCAGAATGACGGGAGGCACGAGGTGCAACAGGTCCAGCCGGGCCGAGGGGGATATGACCGCACGGGCCGGCAAGGATTGCGGCTGCAGCGGAGGATGAGATGGAGCGTCCATGTACAGAGGCGAGTGCGAGCAGCACTTTGAGGGCCTCTGCTTGGATGTCCGGGTTGCAGGGCCCGCCATGCGTCAGAGGTACCCCCCCCGAAGCTTCCACCACCACTGCCACAGGGTGCGCCTCATTATGTAGGGTCGCTTGCAGTAGACGCTGCTGGCCTGTGGGGTGCGCAGACGACTCGCAATGCTGCCAACGCGTCTTGGGCCTGCGCATCTCCCCCTCCCCCCACCCCTCACCCCGCACTTGCCTCAGACGACAGACTCCAGGGGACTTCCTTTTGAGATCACCCTACCGGCACATGGCGATCACAGAGGCTGCGCGCTTGAACATGCCCAAGCAAGCTGTAGTCCAATAATCAAGTTTGGCGTTACTGACAGCTTCCGGCTGTGTTCTGGACGGGGTGAGACCACCCTCAGGCTCGAGTGTCCGCCTCTGACAGGGACCAATGGAAGGATGCAGGAAGCAGAACAGGGCGCACCATTTCGTGGAAGTATCGCTCTGTGGGGGCCGCCTGCACCAGCTCCAGCATCACTGCGGACCGACACACTCCCCACAAAGCGCCCCCCTTCGTGCGCCCTCCCTCACCCAGGCTGCGCGGCGCCGCAGACGGTGCGCGGCGGGCCTCCCTCCAAGCCGCAGGCTCTCAGGTCGTACGATTCCCTGCTGACGTGGCGCGAACCGGCATTGCGGCAGCGGATGGTGGGGAGGAGGCATAAACAGCAGCAGCAGCAATGCGGACGTCGGACAGGGCCTTGAGGGGAATCCAAGGGCCGCTGGAGAAGCACATGGGGCACTGACCGGTGACTCCCCCGAGCTCGGCAAAGGCTTCCAGCGCAGGCCACCTGGTGGCGTAGAAAGAGGCGCGCCGCTCGCGCTCGATCATCACCACCGCCGCCTCCACCGCCACTGCCCCGACCTCCAAGGCGTATGCTTGGTGACGGGGGGCGATCACGCTCGCTGAGCGCGCCACAATGCCACTGCCCGAGCCCGCGCCGCGCCCACCTGCATGCAGTGAGGCGGCAGCCGCGGAGCGCACTGTCTCCACCCGCATCAGGAAGTGCGCCCGCAGGTACTGGAGCACCGCATGGCAAACCTGAAAGAAATCGCCCGTCCATACCCCAAGGCGCCTCCATGAGCCATCCTCACGTCCACCCCCGTCAAGCCCTGCCTCCATACCCCAAGGCGCCTCCACGAGCCATCCTCACTTCCCCCCGTCAAGCCCTGCCTCCATACCCCAAGGCGCCTCCACGAGCCATCCTCACCTCCCCCCCCGTCAAGCCGTGGCCCAGGGCACAGAGGCTGGGATATTGGCCATGGAGCGGCACTGCAGATGGTGAGGAGCGCGATGTCCCCGGTAGGACAACGGCCCTTTGACGCACAAGGGTTTGAGCAGAGGGGGCTAGGGGGTACACAAGACGCAGATCGAGATGCTAAGCAGATTGCTGAGGGGGCAAGGCGGGATATAGGGGGGTAGGGGAAGGCACCCCCGGGGGATGCCTTGCCGGCTTTCAGAAGTGCACTGGTGATGGAGGATAATCTAAGGGGGGGAATGTGATGGGCGTGAAAAGGGCATGCACCTGGCATGCGACGGCCTTGTTGGCACTGCTCATGGACTCCGGGCCTTGTGACACGACGTGGCGCAGAATGTTGAGCAGCAGCCGCAGGCCACTACTTGGTCGTCTGCTTGGCCACTGGCCCTCCTCTCCTTCCTGCACACATGCTCTCCATCCCAACCACAGTCCCAAAAACCACTGAGCTGGGTGCACGGGTCCCCCATCTCGGAGCACGCCTGCAGCTGCTGCTCTCTGGCACTGACAGTCATCGATTGATCCATGGATTTGTTATTAGCGTACTGCGGGATACTTCTGGACTCCACTGAGGCTTATATTGGCAGTCAACGACCGCACCTGACCTGAATTCAACTGGAAGCGTGCTCTCTCACAAAGGTACCATCGGCGGCAGTCAACTCTTCACCCGGTTGGGAAGAGCGCGGTTTTTATTTGTCTCGCCTTGACGGTCAAAGCTCGCCAAACGGTCAACTGAGAGCCGACGCCATCTGCCGGGCAATAAAATCTGTCGAACAATGTCTTCTGCGCAACAAAGCCGTGTGCGGGGAGAAGCCGTCTGCCATGTTCTCAGGCGACGCCAGGTTCTCAGGCGACGCCAGGTTCTCAGGCGACGCCAGGTTCTCAGGCGACGCCGGGTTCTCAGGCGACGCCAGGTTCTCACGCGACGCCAGGTTCTCAGGCGACGCCCGGTTCTCAGGCGACGCCAGGTTCTCCGGCGACGCCAGGTTCTCAGGTGACGCCAGGTTCTCA
>LGRX02034753.1:0-36677 GCA_001247695.2 Cymbomonas tetramitiformis
CTCTCCATCGAAGCCGCACCAGGGGGCGAGGGGTGCTCTCTCCATCGAAGCTGCACCAGCGGGTGAGGGGTGCTCTCTTCATCAAAGCTGCACCAGCGGGTAAGGGGTGCTTTTGTGTGGATGCATGGAGGGGATTGGGATGCACTCACGCGAGGATGCTGTGGCCGTAAATTTGGACCGAGCTTTTTGCAGCGATGCCCCCCCCAAAGAAGCCGGCTTGGTTCGCGCTGATGTTTGTGGCCACCAGCGTCACCACACAGCGTTCGTCACTAAGGATCCCCCCCCCCGAGTAGCTGACCGCCATGTTGCCAGTCACCGCAGCGCCCATCACCGTGAGGCGGGTCGGCACCTGCAGGGCATAGATGACGCTGCGTAGCACCGCGATGCCGCCCCCCTCACGCTCCGCCAGGTTGTTGCGCACTTGCACCCCGCCGGTGATCAGCGCATGAGAGCTTCGCGTGAGGTGGATGCCTCCGCCACTCATATAGCACTTGTTGTCCTCGATCAGGCTGCCCCCAGTGACCGTCAACTGGCTGCGATCAAGGATGTAGATGCCCCCCCCGTGGCTTTCCGCAGCATTCCCTGGAGCCCCACCACATCCGACCTATCACGCGTCCTCAAAGAGAGGGCACGTTTCACACAAGTGCAAGGAAGGGCGCCAGGAGGGATCACTCGGGTCTCATGGGTTTAAGGTTGAAACCTCTTGGACTCCCCGCGCTTCCCTCTCCCTGGAGATGTGACGTGGCGGCTTCGCCAGGGATGCCGCCATCAAAGTCATCAATGCGATGCTGAAGGCGGAGCAGAATACAGTGCGGACTCTGTCAACCAATCGGCCGCTGCTGTAAAGGGATGTCCCGGCGAGCCCTCGCAGCGCGCCCGCTGGAGGGATGTCCCGGCGAGCCCTCGCAGCGCGCCCGCTGGAGGGATGTCCCGGCGAGCCCTCGCAGCGCGCCTGCTGGAGGGATGTCCCGGCGAGCCCTCGCAGCGCGTACTGAGCAGTGGCTACGAGCTTGGCGCGCGTCGCGCAAACCCATCCAGGTAGGAAGGATAAAGAGAGGCGAGGGGCAAAGAGAAACGGTGAGGAGTCCCACCTCTAGCTACGGAGCCGCCCGTGATGAGCAACGTGGTATTTGGGAGAGCGGCAACCGCTCCTGGCGAGGATCCCCAGCGCAGCGCCTCGTCAGCAGCACTCCCGCGTGGCGCGTGCAGCCTTCATGTCAAAAAAGGATGAACACAAAATGAGGCTGACGATCCCGCAAAATGGGCGGTCAGGATTGCATATTGGCGCAGGTGCTCACTGCAGCGCTCCTGGAGGGAACACCGCGTGCGCCGCCTCACACGGGGAGCTTAACCACTCACCTCCGTTGATTGCCTGGTTGTTCTCCAGAACTACGCCTGATAGAGTGAGGGCCCCTTGCATTGCATACACTCCGCCTGAGCACCCCCACGCATTTGCTGGCATTCCCTAGCTGGTCTCCACTGCGGACTTGAGCGCGGCGCACTTCGGTGCGCAACATCACGTGCATAACAGAACACCACACAATCTCCTCTGCGCTGACGGAAGCGGCAAGTGAAAGACCATTAACCATATGTGCTTCCGTGAAATATGCCCATCGTGTTAAGAGTTCTGCCACGTGGAATATTACTCTGTCCAATGCTCCCGCTCGAGGCCACAAGTCGAGGTTCTGCCACGTGGAATATTACTCTGTCCAATGCTCTCCTGCTCGAGGCCACAAACCGAGGTTCTGCCACGTGGAATATTACTCAGTCCAATGCTCCCGCTCGAGGCCACAAACCGAGGTTCTGCCACGTGGAATATCACTCTGTCCAATGCTCCCGCTCGAGGCCACAAGCCGAGGTTCTGCCTATACCCCTCGCGGGGTGCAGCGCGTCCGGCCCCCTCGCCAATCACTGCGGGCGCACCTCCAACATTTGACGTACTGTGACTGATGAGCGAGTCTTCCAAAGCCGCAAGGTCGGGGCTCAAAGCACCGCGTAGGCTGACACTTCCTCCACCGTTGGTTGCACTATTGCGAGTCATCAAGCAGCCGGTAGCATGAAAGTGGGAGTCTCCCAGATCTAGCATGTCAAGATGCACCGCACCGCCATTTTGAGCCGTACCCAAGCTAAATGATGTGTTGAAAATTCTAATGAGTTGCTTTCCACTCACTCCACCTGCATCAAGCAGATACTGCCAATCTCACTCTCTCTCCTTCACTATCTGTGGTGCATATTTCTTATTCCCTCCCAACACCAGCCTTTCTGCCCAATCTGCCCATCGGACTCTGCCCCCGAAACGTTTTGTCACGATGTCTCTGGGCGACAAGTGCCAACTGTTTATTTACTCACGGCATTTCTGGATCATCTAGATTGTGGCTCCTAACTAGTGGTGCACAATCCGGCCAATCCACGTCAGCGTAATACTGGGGAGGGAGCGGGTCCGAGCAGATGACATGCCTCCATTGCGGAAAGCGGAGTTCAAGGAGAGGAAGCTGCCGCTGAGGGTGAGGTTATGGCAGAAGACTCCCCCTCCCGACGTCTCTGCCAAGTTCCCTCTCAGTCTGCTGAGGTCGATCTGGATGCGTCCCCCGAGCTGGCCAAAAATGCCTCCACCACTCTGAGCAGTGTTCCACTCCACGACGCACCCCTCCAGCCACACCGTGCCATTCTTTCCGACGAGTATGCCACCTCCCAGAGCGGCCATATTCCACGACACGTTCACATTTGTGAGCACCATCAAGCCATCCACGCCTAATCCGCCACCAGCACCAAAAGTTTCGGAGATGAAGTTATTGGCTATGGTGCTTAGCACGACTCGGGCGGTGGTCCCCATCCCGATGCTGAACCCCGCGCCGACCCCATCCCCTGTTGAGATCAAACGATTGTGGGATACGCTGATCCCATACATCATCAACGTAGCATTCGGCCCAATCGACATGCCACCACCTTCTATAAACCCTTCATTATGCTCAATCCTTGATGAATCCATCACCACCACTTGCGAGCCGCCTTTAGTTTCGGCACCTTCAGCATAAATTCCGCCACCCCTGCCCCCCGCTGAGTTATTCATCACAGCAGAGGCGGATATCGAGACCAAGGCATGTGGGCCGATAAATAATCCCCCGCCGTCCACACTCGCTATGTTCCGCTCCACGTGGGCGCCCGAGCTCAGCTCCACCTGCCCCGTGGCGTAAATACCGCCGCCACTCCCACTTTGCGCGCTGTTGTTGCACACTAGGGAGCCGTCCAATCGGATGGAAGCTTGAGCATGGTTGGCATACACTGCACCGCCCGAGTAGAGCCCCACGTTTGAGCAAAGTGCTGCAGCCTCCACCAGCACCTCGACAGCCTGAACCAGGTATATACCACCGCCATCCGCCGCTAGGTTCTGCACGCCAACGCCACGTGGCACCAATGCACACCGAGAGTGAGGTCACTGGTCCTCCACAAGGCACAAAAATAAGGTCCTCAGAGGCGCCGCAGCCCCCCAACAAAAATAAGGTCCTCAGAGGCGCCGCAGCCCCCCAACAAAAATAAGGTCCTTAGAGGCGCTGCAGCCCCCCAACAAAATTCGGTAATGCAATGCAAGAGTGCAATGCAATAGAGGAGTACAATGCACTAGAGGGGTACAATGCACTAGAAGAATGCAATGCACTGGAGGGGTGCAATGCACCAGAGGGGTGCAATGCAATAGAAGAATGCAATGCACTAGAAGAATGCAATGCACTAGAAGAATGCAATGCACTAGAAGAATGCAATAGAAGAATGCAATGCACTGGAGGGGTGCAATGCACCAGAGGGAACCTGTCACAATAGAAAGATACAGCACTAGAAGAATGCACTGGAAGAATACGATAGAAGAATGCAATGCACTGGAGGGGTGCGATGCACCAGAGGGGTACAATGCACTAGAAGAATGCAATGCACTGGAGGGGTGCGATGCACCAGAGGGGTGCAATGCAATAGAAGAATGCAATGCACTAGAAGAACGCACTGGAAGAATGCAATGCACTAGGAAAATGCAGTGCAATCGTTGAAAAGAGGAAATACCTTCGGCACTTCGCCGCCCATCGATATCCGATGTACTCCACTTTGCGCAACCAGTGATAGAAGCAACTGAACACTATCTGGGAACCCAGCACTATCCAGCAGGATTGTCGGGCAGGACGAGGGGGGCTGAACGAGGGCGTCACAAGGGAAGTCTCACCCCCGAAATGCGAGTTCCCGTCGTAAGCACAATATGGCCTCTTGACTGCATCATAATGCCTCCCCCTTGGCTCTCGGCATAGTTCCCGTGCACGCTGCTGTTCCCAGTGAGAGTGAGCCGATTTAACTCATGCGCAGCCGTCACTGCACCACCACTTGCAATTTCGTGGAATATGTTCAGCGCATCCATCGTCTCATTCTCCACCAACAGATAGCTAAACAGATTCAACCCACCACCTGCCGCCGCAAAGTTCCCCACCACCTCGCTGCCACCGTCGATCCACACCTCGGCACCTTGACTCCCGCATATGCCGCCACCTGCAGTCCTGGCCCGATTCCCACTCACCGTTGAGCTTCCATTGAGGATGAGCACTCCATCTCTCACACCCACCCCTCCGCAGTGATCGCTGGCGATATTCCCCTCCACCACTGTGCCTGCCTCCAGCGCGAGCCCCCCTTCAACAACAAGCATCGCCCCGTAAGCAGGACCTTCATTCTCGACCACGGTGCAGTTGCTGCATACCACATCGCCTCTCAGGAAGTAGAGAGCGCCACCGCCACTCCCAGACGACGACGAGGCGACATTCTGCGCAAGCACGCAGTCATGAAGGGAGATGAATGCATCGATGCCGTGCACTGCCGCGCCATCGGACGACGTGTACCCATCCCGCAGCTCCAGCGCCTGCAGGTGCACCACGGCGGCCTCCCCCAAAGAGAAGAGGCGAAAGCGCAAGCCCCCACTAATTCGGCAGCGCCCGTCGTCAACGCCAAGGGACACACAGTCGCCGAAGATGGCCACTGTGTGCAAGATTGTGGGCAGGGCGGCCTCGAGAGACACGTGGCTTCGCAGATGGACGATATTGATGCTTGCGTTTTGAAGAGAATGATTTAGGAGCAGGTAGCTGTATTTCGTGTCGTCGATCACCGTCTCCGAGCCGTTCTCTTGTACTGCAAGTGATTTGCGCGGCAAGGCACGCCAGTTGGAGTTAGCCCCATGACACCCCGAGGGACACAAGCGAAACTTGTAGAGTGGCTACGTCGGGATTGATGCAGAAGGGTGTCGGGGAGCCTGCCTCCTTGGCGGCGGCAACCGAGGTGGAGCTACAAAGTGGGGGAGCACGCCGCTGCGGGTGCACTAACTTGATAGAAACGCTCTGCGGAAGCTGAGTGGCTATTCTGCGCTCGGCAGGAGCGATCGAGAGGCAAGCAGACGGAGGTGTGCTCGCCAGTCGATGTGGTGCCACACATGTATCAAGGGTAGGCAAAGAAGGGTGGCACAAGAATATGTTTTGAAGGAGGCCGAAGGAGGCGCAGGAGGTTGCACGGGTTGGTAAATAAAGTGTCAGAGGCTGAGGTAGTGAAAGATGTCATTGGAGCTCGCCAAGAAGGGGGAGCGAAGGGAGCGTAGAATAACGACGGCTCGCTGGTAATATTGGACCTTTCGTGTGTCGTGTGAAGGGGCACTCACGGTCGCGGCTTGCATCTTTGGCAGCTAAGGCGGTGGGTAGCATCGCCCGCTGTGATACAACGCGGAGGTGCTGCTGAGGTGCTTTTTCCTCAACTCTGCGTGCAAGTGCCACTCTGACTCTCCTTGGCGCGCTGCTCGTGATGGGAAGGAGACCTTCTCTTTGTGGCTGGTCGAGGGAACGACGGAGTACAGCAGTGTTACGGCGTGAACCCGGAAGTTGAAACTGTGAAGGAGGTGAGCTATTCAGAAGAGAAAAAGTCCCCAAGCTGACCACACCAGGAGGAACCTGCTGCTGCGCCTGTTTGTCACGCGCCGCGCAGACACGCCGGAGTTAGTACCTGTGAGCGGCGTGCCTTGCCAGTGGCGTGGGACAAGGAATGGGGTGAAAAGGTCTCGCGCCTTCCCTCTCAATGTAAGGTGTGGAGTGGAGTACTGTCGCGCATCCGCATGACCGTAAGGCTTTTCAGCAATTATATCGCTATCGGTTAACAACATCAGCACATACACGCCGTGGCAGCTTGCACCCTGAGAGGCGTGTCTTGTGTTCTCCTCTTTTCGCATTCAGAAATACCACAAAGGACGAACACTGCATACTAAACCAAAAAAACCTGTTAATTGAGGTTGATAAGTATGGGTATGCGCTTTCCTCTGAATCGCAAAAGGCATTTGCATACACCGGACAGTGCAGCAACGTGGTTTACTCCGACATGCTATGCATGTGCAACGTCCCAGAGTCGAGCACTGCCAATGAGGAGTTCGTATCAAGATATGATATGAGTTCTGCTTTGTCGCATATCGTATCATCCGCAACACGATTCAAGAGTGCTTAACAAAGCAGCATGCCTCGTTGTAGGTGAATCCCATCTGTCGTCTGCTCCCACACCCTGAGAGGGCGGTCTGTTTTCTAAATTTGTTCTACCGTTTGCTGCCACAATGTGCAATCAGAGGAACTGGCTTCGGCGGCAAGCCCTCGCTCTACCGATCGGGGATCGTGAGAGCAGATGCCCAGCGCACCTGTCTAGGATGGCCTTCACTTTGAAGGGTCACAGATGCTCGCGCGGCCCTTTGTCGAACATCTTGTGCCAAAGCGGCATATTCGTTTGGTGAAATGCAACCGCTCTTATCCACGTCAGCGTCAGAGAAGCGCGGTAACAGACGGAAACCCTCGTCTCCGAACGACGTAACGAGGTTTGGTTCACACACTAGTGCACAAACCAACGCCATGATTGTGAGGGCGTTCATTATGCAGTTGGTGTCATTCGTAACGTTTGATTTTGTTGAAACGTAGCGTGGTGTACCACGCAGCTATCTGCTCGTCTGTGCCTTGGGGCGTCGGACTAGTCGACAATATACACTTCCGACATGACTTATTCTTGTTTTGTGATTTTCATAATTGGGCTCTAATACGAGTATCATTGCCTCGAAGTTGGGCGTTTGTTTTCGTTCATAGCTTCTTCTCCTCCCCTCGCTACTTGTAACGTGACATATGACACTCGACCGGACGGTAGCGACAGCGACATCGACAGCGACATTATAGATTATTGCATCGCATCGATAGCTAAAGCGGCTAGCGGTCTCAGGGATAGGGATGACGATGATGTCATGTCATATGTCATGCCATGGCATGGCATGTCATGTCATGTCATTGTCATGTCATGTCATGTCATGTCATGTCAATGTCATGTCATGTCATGGCATGGCATGGCATGGCATGGCATGGCATGGCATGGCATGGCATGGCATGTCATGGCGTGTCATGTCATCTCATGCCATGTCATGTCATGGCATGGCATGGCACACAGCGTCTTAGAGTTGTAATGAAACCTCACATTTGCACTCAGATGCTGCATCGGTCGGTAGATCGAATCCCCCGCCCGTCGTGTGACATCTGAGCCGCTCAAGAGACCCGCCTTGCATGTTGTGAAGAGCACTTCGTCTCGCGTTCCGCCAGTGTAAAGAGCCGTTTAATTAATGAATAGATTAGGAACATCCGCAGCATGCTAGCACCAAAATATGTTTCATACGACATACTTGGGGCGCTAGGTAACTTGCCCGCTCAGATTATTTTGGTCACTCGAAGCGGATCTTGGGGTCCTCGCTTTGAGTGGCGAGGAGCGGTAAACGCCATCCTCGAAACGCCATTCTCTTGGCGTTCTGACCAAGGGAGTGGTTGTAGCTACTTAACACCGTAAGGGCGAATTCGTTTTTAGCAGTATGGGATCAGTATGAGGGCGGAAACATCCATAACTACCACGGTAGTCAACTATTGGATATTTATGAAGTATTAGTGTCCATATTGGGGACTTGGGCGAGGTCCCTCAACCCTTCAATGCCCACCAAACTCAGTTTATCGAGTGGGGGACTTTGTGGAAAGTGCAGGGGTATTCTGCTGCCAGGTGACAAAAGCGTACTCTATGGAGAGTGCTCTAAAGGCTTCAAATCAAGGATATGGTATTTTCCCCCATTGGTATACACCATGATACGTCATCGCCCACTCATAACATCAAGTCAATAGTGGTAGCATGTTCATGGCGCATGCCCAAAAATGCCCCCAACAGCGGTTCAACAGAATTTCCTTAAGTATGGCGATGATGGGTCACATATATTCAGGTGTGCACATACGGTGCGAGTGATAATGAAGTGTCATATCATCCACCTAGTTCCGCAATATAAGATATGCGAAGAATCGTGGCAAATGGATGTCTAGAACTTGAGTTATTGCCGAAAACGTGAAAATAAGTTCCTGGAAAACAGGATCAGTATGAGCAGTATGGCAATTCGCCCTTAAGGTGTTAACACAACTAAGCGGAACTTATGTAAAACGTTTAAAACGCGCAGATGCGCTTCATCCGCTCAAATCGCTAGCGGTATGAAGCACTTCTTCCGCTCTATCTCCGCGGGATGTCGCTAGGAGGTCGGAGCAGAAAAGTCAACATACTTCACTCCTGATGTTTTCCGACATGGTGGCCGACACGTCTCCTTAGTGCCGAGCCGCTCTTCCTGCTTCCATGCTTTGTGGAATGCTTCCTGCTTTAGCAGACAGTTATGTGTGAGGGGAACAGACCCTAGCAGATCGTTCCGAAGGCCTTGCCTTACTCATTGCTGAAATCTGTATAGGCAGCCCTGACTGGGAGTCCCGGTCAGGCCCCTATGACAGATCCCTAAGACCAACACTGGACTGCTGACTGATCTGTAGGTTCGTACTGTGACACACGCGGTGTCACAGGTAGGCTAGACTCCGAGACCGTCCGAGACCGTTCCGGGTATATCTAGCTTAGGGTTTATTTATCTTATACAGTTTATCCACACGAGTACGGGACTATCTGATATCTGGTGTACTAGGATATTCCGGTAGGTCGTGGCCCCATCCACGCTTTTATTCCACTTGCTATCTTGGCCATGATTGGCTAAGCAGCCGCTTGAAGAGGTGGTGCGCACTTGCGCGTTTGGGTGCGACTAGGATTTGGACCATGGTTTTACGGTAGACGTTTCTTGTGGCTGCGAGTCATGGGCACCGCGCGTTGCTATTGCTCGGTTTTGGCAATGTTCACTTACGTTACTTTACCTGCCCCGATCCCGCTGGTTTACGTATTTTGGGATGGTGCTCCGGACACCTTCGACCACACCACATCGACATTTGCAAGTGCCCCACGCTCTTTTCGCCGCTCCGCACGTTCTGCCGTTACGCCTTCACTCCATTTCCGCCACAACACCCAAACGTGCTACCGCGCATCATCTTTTCTCTGGCTTTCAGAAGTATGGCTACATCAACAAGAGCTCGCAAACGCCTATTGAGGGACTCCGACTTGGACGCCTCGATACGGCTTCTGGATGCGGTTCGGGACACCCCGGCCGCTAGCACGCCGCCCGTTGTGCCCCCTGCCACTTCCAGCAACTCCGACGTTGCTGTCGCGTTACGGAAGAACCTTGTCGACCAGCATGCGACGGTTGACATGGTCTACAAGGGGCGCTTGCACCGGGCTTGGGCCAAGGGTATCCGCGAGGATATCCTTGGTTCCAAGAAACATCATTATCGTGGTACTGACGACGCGGACCGCCTCTCCGAGTTGGTGGTGCAGCTTCGGACCGAGTTTCAGTCCGCTGGGCTGGACTTGGCCCCCTTTGACCTCGACGACCCCACCTCTTTGGTTATCGAGAAGGGTATCCGGGTCGTATGGACAAAAGAAACGCAGAGTTTGCTCCCAAGGAATAAGAGAAAAAATATCGCCAACAGGTGACCTCAACAAACTATCTGTGGAAAAGTGGTCTTCATGATTGGAGCGAACGTTCAAGCACATGAGAAGTAGAGTCGCGTGAAACAGAATAAGGGACCGAGGAGATGCCCAGCCGACCTTCCAAGGACGCTGCTTCCCCTTTCCCTGAAAAGCTGAGTGGCGCCTATCTTCTGCCTTGGCACTATTGATATCTTCGCCAGCCTTATGCTTAGTGGCGTATTTTATTGTGTTTTCAGACATCTTATCCCAATAGGTCTTAGGTGGCAAGATCCGCTGAAAAACATACCACATGCCATCTTCAACCTTAGAAGGCTTGTCCCTAACTAGACTCTTCAACACTCCTGGTGTAAAGTCGTCTGGGGGTTGTGTATACCACTGTTTTCCAGCCTTAGACTTGAAAGGAACGCCTGTGGCGGTTGACCTACGGTTCTCAGTGAATTGTGCCCCGATGTCTTCTGCAGTCTGCTTCTGGTATTTTTCGGACTCAAGTCTAGTGCGCCTATCTTCAGGTGTCTCAGTTTGGGGTGCTCTTGTGCGAGCGCCTGGAAGTGTGTTCTGCTCAGGCGTAGCGACGTCGTGCTCTACAAACTCTTCTCTGTCAGGCTCGTCGGCCAAATCCCCTGAATCAACTAACTCGTTATCGCTTCCGTCATCATTAGGACTTAGCGGTGCTAACCATCGCATGACTGTATTGATAGGAAACCAGTATTCATCCCCATCATCATATCTGAGTGTGACACAACCTGGGCGTTCGTCCGGGCACTTGACTCGGCCGTGAAAGACCTTCCCTTTATTCTGAAGCCCAAATACTTCCCCCGGTGTGTTCACATACCGTCCCACCAACTCTGTCGCCGAAAAAGAGAAAGACCCTGATGCGCTTACATAACAATAAGGCAAAAAAACAGTTACAAGGGCAATTTTAGCGCGAAACAGATACATACTTATACCGTTTATTTTCAATAGAACACGCCGTCCAGGCCAACTTCACAGCTAAATATTTCGAAGATGGACATATGAGGTCCGCGAGAATGGGTTGCGGCGCCCCGAAACTCGATATATCTCGCGGTATAAGTACATTTCCATTGAGAAACCCTAATATTTTCAACCGGTTCTGGGTCAGATCTGACCCAGATACCGGCTTAAGGGTTAATGGACTCCTCTATGACGTCTTGGCCCTCGTCGTGGAGCGGAACTTTGTGGCTGACACCTGGCTTCGGGGTACGGACTCTTCGGCCGACCGAGATGGACGTCGAGCTCTCATTGACATCATCAAAGGGAGTGTGCCGGCAGCCCTGCGCGAGAGCCACCAGCAGGAGCACGCGGCTCTTCGTTATCCCGCGGGCGTTGACCCGCAGCCGATCTTGGCTCGTGAGCAACGCCTGATGCGGGATAACCGTGCTCCTGACTGGCGGCCCACCGACGAGACCCGCAAGCTCTCTCTGTACAGCCGCATCGACCCAGTCTTCTACGCGGCGGTGAAGGTGCGTTATCCGCTTGCGGGTGACCTCCGCGGGGTCGCTCTCCGCTCGCTCCAGGCTCTCGTGGTGGCTATCTTTCAGGCCTGGGCGCAGTCGGACGATGGGGTGGCAGTGCGCGAGAAGCGGACGCTGGGGGCGGACGGTAAGCCCTCCGCGCTTATCACGTCGTCTGAGTACATCTTCATGATCTGCAGCAATATAGTGTGCAGGATATGTGTGTACTGAGATTGCAATTATTGCAACACACACACATGCACTAATACTCCACTTGCAACATTTTCCAACATGCAGCATATAGTGAATACATGCGGCATTACATCACCGATATACACTATACTGAGTGACTGCAACATTAAATTGTGCATGCATCACCAGAACAGCTTGATCACGATACCAGCTGTAGTATATATATCCAGTTTGATCACGTTAACAACTGGAACACTAGCATATTGCAAATACTGAACATTGCACAAGCATTTTTGCAGTGCATGCTAAGTTATATTAGAACCCGATGTTAGCATAAGGTGCCTATAAAGTGGTATTAACATCATAACTAGCTCGTCATGTCCCGGTGGAGCCGAGATGCTCTTCGGATCACATGCACGTTCTATGATGGATTACTGGATGGAATACTCACCAGAGCTACATGTAAAATCACATGCAACTCATTATTGTGAATGAGATTAAAACAGGATTACAATAACTCCTAACCTGATATATATCATGCTACAGTAAAGGCTCACATATAAGAAAACCGGGCCGTGGGGGTAGCGGCTGGCTTTCTTAAATCGAGCGGTCCAGAAATATTCGTAGCGATTCGCGGTTTCTAATTTGAAGCAAAATCTGGGCTATCCGGGTGCTCCGAGGGCGTCAGATTTTTCTTAATCGGGGATCAGATTTCAACCATTAGTTTCCCAGCGTACGGTTTTCTTATCCCGACACGTGGCCGAGTTGTGGCCGAAAACTTGCAGCGAAACACTTTCTTAATACTGCACAGTGTCTTCTTTCATGCTCAGTTGACGTTCCCAACCCATACAATAAGTGAACTATATTGTGCACATATTGATATATCGATATATCAATATGGCTTGAGTGCATGTCACAGGAAGCCGAATAATAATACTATACAATGTGTCTAGAACTCAACAGTGTTGAGGCATGCCATCATAGAATGCTCAATTGTGCCTTCAGTCAGGCCTTTCCTTAAGTCAGAATGCATGGCCCCTACCTTAGAGAAAGCGCGCTCTACACCCGCGCTCTACACAAATATTGAATATCGATACCATGCCTTGATGTTTGTACGGTTAGCTAGGACGACATGATATTTAATCAATATTCCACTTTATATGGTCAAAACCGGGATATATTGTACAGGTCCTCAAGCCAGCCACCCGCTTTCTTAAATATACATAATTTGGAGCATATACCACAAATTTCCAGCGTGATTTTTCTTAAATCGACATCAATTTTGCCGAAAAATCCAGCGGCTCTTTCTTAAGTGCTTTCTTAAAATTTCGCGAAAATTCCAGCGGCTGCTTTCTTATAGGTGGAGTTTCTTATATGTGAGCCTTTACTGTAGATTCATTCAGTACATGGTATGCTGATCATCATCCTGCATGATAAACTGTCTGGGAATATTGTAATACCAGAAGTTATCTTCCTGTAAGTGTGTAAAAGTGAGCACACACACACACACTGGCAAAAGTACTAATCAATAAGTACTATACATTGCACACACACTGGCATTACTGTATATGACGATATTCACTGATTCAGAGTGAAATGATCAACTATAATGTCTATTATGTGCATGATAATATGGATACCATTCCACAAACACATGTGCGTGTGGAATGTCAGAGATGGCGATACATATGGGAGCAGGAGCTGGGGCACACTTGAAACACTCGTGGGCACTGCACTGGGTAATCAGGACTACTCCTACGGGGTTGTAGATGTACTGAAGAGGAATGAAGTAGACTGCGTGCTCCGGATTTTGAATGTCCAGTACTGCCGGTTCCGGTGCTGCTGCTACTGGGGGCCTGAGTACTGCGTAGATCCTTCTGACCAGCCGTGATCCTCTGCCCTACACTGGCTTAGCTCCCAACTCTGTGTGGCAACTTTCTCTCTTGCTTACTGGACTGGGGGTGGACTTCCATGCCAACTCCCGTGCCCTTAATGAGCAGTGGTGCTGTGAATCCAGGGGTGCTCAGCACACTGGCTTAGCTCACACCACTGCGTATTCGTGCTATTTCTGGTGCCTTGTTGGAAGAAGTGCTGTCTTTATAGGCTCTGTGCTCTTGATGGACGTTGGCTTAGCTAATCCAGGGGTGCTCAGCACACTGGCCCAGCTCTAAGCCCTTCTTGCACGGGTATTCTGCATTTGCTGTTGATCCAGAGCGTTGAGACATATTGCTGGACCTGTGGGCTTGCGCTGGCCGCACGCGTTTCCTCCCCTTGCTTTTCCAGAACGGTGTGAATCCAGGGGCACTCAGTGCACTGGCCTAAACCAGCCTGGATTAAGCCCCTATTCTACATCTGCTGTTGATTCAGAGCTTTGAGACATATTGCTGGACCTTTGGGCTCGCGCTGGCTGCACGCGTTTCGTCCTCCTGCTGGTTCAGAACGGTGTGAATCCAGGGGCACTCATACTGGCTGCAGGCACACCGCACATGACACTTCACCGGCTTTACGCCTTCGTGACCTTCGAGCCCGAGAACTCTTGGGACCTGCTGATAGGTACTGGGCCACTGAAGAACTCCTTGATGATTGACATCAAGCTTGGGAGTGGTGTGGCCGTGTCACATGCGCCGACGATTCTGGGCATGGATACTCAGGTGGTGCTTCCGTTGGTAGACATGACACCACCCAGACGTCCCGACCTGCCCAGACGGGTGGACCCTACGGTGTGTTTGATGTCGGAGATCTTTGGGCAAGGATTGGAGTGCGAATGGTTAAAGCACTCACCTCCGAGCGTGAGGGGGGAGAGGTTCGCTGCTTCTGGCCAGCGTCCCGAGCACATTGACGACGACGTGGAATCATCATTGGCGTCACCAGCGCCTTCGGCGAGAGAGCCTGGTGAACTCCCACGGCCTTGCGTCAGCACGCACGCAGAGCTGCTGGCGCAGAATCGCCATTGGACAGCCCCGATGAACAGTCGCCGAAGGAGTGCCCTGGCGCCACTGGCAACTGCCGTGCAGACAGCATCAGAGGGCGTGCTCGCACAGTTTTACGATGAGCCGAGCCCTTGGAAGGGTGGGCGCGCAAGATGGTTCGCTGAGGACCAGGTCACCGAGATTCGTCCGCCTCTCGACTACAACTGGGCGGATCAGAGGCTGTGTCTGGACCGGAACCGCATCGCGCGCCTCTGCCGCATCCTCCAGCGCCCAGCACGGGACATGCCGTCCCGACCTTCCGAAGACCATGTCTGCGTGGAGTTCACCCGGTGTCGCGAGCAGCAGTGGGTGACAGTAGACCAGCTGATGTTCCCTAACTGGCTGCACGTATTAGATCAGAGGCTGCAGCATGACGAGGAGACGGACCGCTGGATACTCGGCGGCAGCTACATGCCGCACGTACCGTCCTCTGCCAGCAAGCACAACGTCGTCATGCCCAGGCCGAGAGGCATTTCAAGGCTCGACTTCACCCCGATCCAGAAGCTGCAGGACAAGGTCCAGACATTGCTCAAGTACCCCAGTGGTGAGGTCAATGGGACCCTCATGTGGGATCTGAAGGAGAACACCTTCTGTGTCCAGCCGGACACAGCCACGCAGTACCTCGACTTGATGGGCTGTACGTTGGAGCACGCGTTCGTGTGCAATGGTGAGGAGCTGCTGCAAGAGCTCCAGCTCCCTCACTGGTACGAAAGCACTGGTGTCTGGCAGTACCAGTTGCTCAGGTATCTCTGCCCAGTGGACGTGGAGTCCCTCTCGAAAGGCATATTCCAGCAGTACGTTCGACACGGCCAAGAAGGACCACCCTTGGAGCTCGTCTCTCTGGATTCCAACGCCAAGTACTACCCGGTGGAAGATGGTCTTGGTGGGCACGGTAGGGTGTTCTCCGAGAATGCAGCCGCCCAGGAGTACATACAACTGGGAGAGATGAGAAGGATGCTCAAGTCGGTCAACACTGAGCAGCAGGGGTACGATGCGATTGACGCAGGTGGTGAACGCAGGCCACCGCCACCCGGCAACATGGTTAACACCAGGCTTACGAAGCGAGCCCTGACGCAGCCGCCTGCGCCTACTGCTGTGCCTATTACCCGCAGCTTAAGGTGGCTTAAGCCACCTTAACTTGAAGGGCTCATTGGGGCTTCCTCGGCGGTGCTTTCAAAATTTGGAGACCTGTGTCGTCAAGATCTTGAGCTGCTCTTTCTGCAGTGTCTTATCAAAAGTTTGATCTGAGTTCATCTTGACCCTCAAAATCTCGGTTGAAGTAGGGTGGGTATTTCCCAATTTTCCTTAAGATGGCTTAAGCCACCTTAAGCCAATTAGCTCACGGGGGCTTCCTCGAAGGCGCTTTTCAAAATTTGGAGACCTATGTTGTCAAGATCTCGAGCTGCTCTTTCTGCAGTGTGTTGCCAAAAGTTTGATCCGACGCACATCGATTGCGAGCGTATTGGAGCAACCTGTTCCAGATCCACCAGTTTCGCTCCGTGATGAGCAAGGTGGCGAGACCAGAAGGACGAGTCGTATCGTCAATCCTGTGCAAGGGCTGGCAGCCCAGACCAGTGATAAGAACAGACCGCGCGCCTCACTACGTGGTGAACGTGGTGGGAGAACCGCTAAGGGCTCTTCCCACCATCATGGCGACGCAAGGGTCGAGAGCATTCAGAAGAGCAAGGATGGGCACCGTGGTGCGCAACCAGGACGATGAGAACATCGAGGAAGAATCCCGAGAGGTGAACCTCGACGAGAAGGCGCGAGCTATGGGCTACAGCGCAAGTGAGCTACGCATGGCCGATGGCCTGAACGACGTAGAATTGGCAAGCATTCTGGGCCTGGCCATGGATCGCAGGGCTATGGAACTGCTTATGGCGGTCGCAGAAGCAAGCAGGAAGGGGCTTCCTCACAGCGAGGAGTCCTCGGAGGCGGAGAGTTCCCCAGGACAGCCTATCGCTGTAGACAACAACTGGGCAGACCACGCGAGGTCGGACCTTCAGCAGAGGCAAGCTTTGCTGGCAGAATGGGTTGAGAATTCGAACGCATATACTCAGCAGGTGGCGAAGACCATGAGTCACCGTGACTGGGAGGAGAAGCTGCAGATAATGTGCTCACAAGGGCAGAAAGGTGCAGAAGGAATTGGGGCTCAGCGACAGAAGGCTGGAACCAAGAAGAAGAAGAAGAAGAGTGGCAGCTCTATGTCATCGAGCAGTATCGCCAGAGGCACGAGAGCCACTTCGTGAAGGAGGGCGCAACTCCAGCAGCGCGCGTTGACGTGCCTGCTTGGAGTCCGCCTGCCAAAGATGTGGAGATGAGACTCCCCAGGTTGGCGTGCACCACCAGGTTCGCGGACTTGATGGCCAGTGTGGCCGAACAGCAGGTTGACCGTGACAAGCATCGAGATGTGCATGATGATGCATGGTGCCTCAGATGGTTGAAGTCCAATGGCAGCGTGAGGTTGCCAGAGGACGAAGTTCGTCGTGTGAGGAGACGCGCAGCACGACATCGATGGGATGAGGCGACGGACGAGATCTACATGATCACGCTGTCAGGCAAGGAAGTGAGAATACCCAAGCCTGCTGACCGTCTTGCACTGGTTAAGGAATACCATTCCAGAACTGGCCATTGGGGCATAAGACGCACGCAGCATCTTCTGTGGCAGCGCCATTGATTGGTGGGCCGACCTGAAGAAGGACGTTGAGGCTGTGGTCACTCAGTGTGAAACCTGTCAGCGCGTGAAAACTCACTATGCAAGAGAGGAGGCGTGTTTGTCCCCCCTCGAGATTGTGTCATTCATGTATCGTTGGTCGCTGGACTTGGCATGGCCTTCGAGGAGAGAGACCAAGGCGGGCAACAACAGGGTGCTCATCATGACCGAGCACTACACCAGATTCATAGTCTGTGTGCCCATTCCTGACAAGGAGGCGAGGACCATCGCGGCGGCATTTCGCAGTCATGTCCTGGCTGTGTTCGGGGCGCCAGCAGAGTGCTTGGTGGATGGAGGCAAAGAGTTCGAGGGCGAGTTCAAACAGTTATGCAGAGACTGTCTGATAGACAGACGAGTCACCTCGCCAGACTCACCAGAAGGCAATGGGCTCACCGAGCGGGTGGTGCGTACGATGAAGTTTTGCTTCAAGAAGATCGCCTTGGAGAAGGGCCTCGACTATGAGTGGGACGAGCAGCTTTGGCCACTCGTGCTGAGCTATAATGCAGCACGCCAAGAGTCCACAGGAGTGGCGCCGTTCACTTTGCTATTTGCCCAAGAGGCAGTGGTGCCGCCAGATCTGAAGCAAGCGCCCAGCATGGACTTCAGTCCAGAGGTCAAGGATGACAAGGACGCTCGGGTCAAGGACCTCCTCATGAGAGCAGAGGTAGTGAAGCGACTAATGGTGCACGCTGGCTGCAGCCTGGAGGTCGCACAGCATCGTGATACTCTACATTACGAAGGAAGAAGGGGTGGGGGCATTGAGCCTAAGCCACACCAGTTTAAGGTGGGTGACTTCGTCTACATCAGACAGAAGCCTCGCAGCGGCATGGAAGTCGCGACCAAGTCCGCCATTCTGAAGCTGGTCAAGATACAGCGAGATGGTGTTGTGGTGCTTGAGGACGCCACCAAGTTAAGAGAGAAGAGCACTGTGCAGAACATCGCGCCATGTCACCTACAGGTGAAGGACCAGTATGACTGCAGTGCAGCCGTTCCCAGCAAGCACCTTGCATGTGAAGTGTGCAGGAAGACTGATGGGGAAGCAGAAATGTTGTTGTGCGACGCATGCAACGCAGGGGGTACCACTTGTGGTGTCTTACCCCTGCCAGCACTGGATGAAGTACCAGAAGGCGAGTGGCTATGTCCTAGGTGCTCAGGCACGGGGATGCAAGCTGCTAACGCTGAGGTGCAGACCCAGGAAGACAAGAGCTCTGGTGTCCTGGAGGACAGATAGCCAAACACTTCCGCAATCCCTGCACATAACACAACAGTCACCGTGAACACCGTTCCGGCCATGAGGCGAAGGAACGTTGAGAAAATTATGAGCAGTAAATGTCGCAGCGAGCGCTTTATCGTTGAGCTAGTCAACGCCAGCGCCAACGGTAATCGTATCCGCGATATCGATGGAAGATAAATTGATTATCTGTTTTAATAATCCTGGAAATTAAATTCACGATGACACGCGAGACGATGCAAGACGATATGACCGTCACGCTGGTTCAGAATTTTTTCGGGATCGAGACGGAAACGACGTGTGAATTCCAGCGCGTGTAACCCTTCCCTTTCACAAATAATGATCTCGCATGACCTCGCATGACATCGCCGGATGACAGTCGCGACAGGAGCCAATGAAATCGCTGCGATCAACACATCTGCTTTCCCAAGTTTCGGTGTAGCACAGGCCTTAAAAGCGAGCGGGCACCCGATCAACAGTGATACTGTTGATCCTGCGGATTCCCCGTAAATCGGATGACCGCCCAGTCACCTTGTCCGATCCGCTCCCGTTGGGTAGGAATGGCGAGAAAAAGAGCGGAAAGTAAGGCGAAGCAGCAAGGCAGCACTCCAGCGTCAGATCGGAGCCTGAGTTGGAGAACCCATTTTTAAGGGTGGGCGGGCAGGGAAGAAAAATTGCGTTAGGAAACGAAGAAGAAAGACGCAGCAATCGTCAGCAGGTAGGAAAAGTGAAGTATTTTCACCAATTTCCGACTTAAGAGCGACACTCTGCGACACTTGGACTACGAAGCTGGAGGTGAACCGCCACTTCGCGATTCTTCATTTCCGCGATCCGAGGAGTGAGATCGGACGATCCGTCTCCTGAATGACGGTCATCACTGATGACGGAAGGAAAGTCGGCGATCAACAGTGATACTGTTGATCCTGCGGATTCCCCATAAATCGGATGACCGCCCAGTCACCTTGTCCGATCCGCTCCCGTTGGGTAGGAATGGCGAGAAAAAGAGCGGAAAGTAAGGCGAAGCAACAAGGCACCACTCCAGCGTCGCCTCTCCGCCAACACTCACAACCCCCGCCTCTTGACGCCTTTTCACCCCAACTCTCAAACTCGAGCCAACAGAAATTAATAATCAAATTACTCATACAAATACCCGCACGAATGATTGTGCCGCATTCAGCTCCATGTATTCTTTCGTCGAGACTTTCTCTACCTGCCTTGAGGATGACATTCCCAAGACTTGCCACACTTTCATATAATGTCTAGCAATCCTCTCTGTTTTCCAATACGCCTGTCCCATAACCTGCTGCAGGTCGGCTCCTTCAAGGAAAAGTTCAATTGCTCCCGCTGTCCGAATGCTGAAGAATGTTTCCCCATTGAACAGCCCCGCTTTTTGCAACCAGCATTTGAGGTCTGAATTCATCTGCTTCCTGGAAATCGGACTATTTTCCACTTTGCCAGACCTGACTGGTCTGAACAAGAATCCTTGTGCAAGGTTCAGACCCAAAATTTTCATCACTTGGAGGTAGTCCTCCAACGCTGAGATGGGGCATTTAGATTTATCAGGGAGTCTTTTGATTCCGAAAACGTGTTCATCGCCCGAACGGAGTGTCTTCCCCCACTGGTAGTTGAAGAGAAAACCGGAGTTATCGGGAAATCTTATGATCCCTTCCACCCTTGTGGCGCCCAGCTCCGCCGGTCTCTTCAGAGCGTATAAGTCCATCAGGATCATTGCCTTACATCTAAGAGTGATGAACAAAAGTATCCAATCTTGTGTCGAGGCAAAACCAGCTGCCTCTGCGTTCATGTGAATCACTAGCTTGTCGATCGTACAACTGAAAAGTGGTGTTGCCTGATTTGGGGTGATTCTTGCTTGCAACTGTTCATTCCTGGTCATCGTTTCATAGACCTTAACCACCCTACCTGTGCACGGGTTGTCCGACCCGCCCCTTCCGAAATCCTGGAAGGCACTAGAGAGTCTGCCGATAAGGGAATTCACCGAACTTGCGGCTTGCCTGACTGGGCAACTACATCTTCCCAGTTGAGGGCACGTGGCCGAATGAACGTTAGTCTTACCGAACTGTTCCAAGTAAATAAGATACCATAAGATGTGTTGCGCTGTACACGAATCCAATGATTCTGGTGGGGTCATGCAAGCCAGGAATTCCCCGAGGGCCCGCAAATTTCGGAGTTTGGCCGATTGGTACACATCCCTGGCCCTTGCTTCCTGAAGCTCCTTCGTTCTTAGATGTATGGCGGCCCAGTCAGGGGATTTTCTCAACAGGCTCTTGCCACCACCCTGTTAACCTCAAAATTTTCCCCTTCCCCAAAAGTTACCCTACGTTTCTAGACGGGTTCAATACACGTGTTGAACACGTATTGGAGGCATATTGGAGGCATATTGGAGACGGTATGCTAATATCTGGACATTCCAATACACGTGTAACATATTGGCCAAACTATTGAACCGCGATCAGCCTGGACACAGCGAAAATGAGTATGCTAGCATGGGCACCCAAATGGTGTCAGACTCACCCACTAGCACTTGGTATCATCTAAGGAAGGGTCTAGCGTTATGGGGACAAGTTTTCACGGCATTTGGACGCGTATCGCAGAAGTCGGTTCTGGGGGGCTTTTTGAATTGGGGCCCCGATGTATTGAAATAAGGCAAAACGATTGGAGGGGTGTTCAATATGTCTGCAACCGCCTGCAACACACGTACTGAACATGTGTTGAACACATGTTGAAACATTCACGCATAAGGAATCGTTCAATACATGTGCAATATGTCTACAATCAGATGAACGTCATTCAACACGTTTGCAATATATGTGTTGAACACATATTGAAACATTCCCTCATGCAGAATATTTTTAATACATGTGCAATATGTCTACAATCAGAGTGAATTATGCAACACATGACTGCATGGGGTAAAGGGATAAGACCCCCCTGCTGCTCACATATTGCATAATACTTACAATATGTCCGCAATACGTATCTGGTATATTACAAGTATATCAAATGTGTACAGAGGCACTACTATGCGTCATCACACTTTCTGCAGTACCACATTCCAGTGGGGATGTCGGTGAGCCCTGCGCATCGCACGTGCATAGCCTCTTTGCAGCCTGCCCTCTCACACAGAAGGAGCTCGCCACCGACTCTACACTTCCCGCATGTGTCAAAGTGACCATCACTACCTACGGGCCTATCAACGAGTGCAAGTTTCTCCATATTGCGGTCGCTCGTATCAAGTATCACCGCTGAATCCATGCAGGGGTGTTTGACTATCACTACTTGCGCTTGGACTTGATTGGCCAGTAGGTAGGGCTCTCGGTTGTCCATAGTGTACTTGGAGGTGTCCCATGGGTTGAAGGTGTAGTAAGCCTTGGACACCTTGTCCACGCCGAGGATGGAGTTCTTCAGCTTGAAGCTTGCGATCTGAGCTTCCGTGGGCACGGGTAGCCAATCACACTTAAAAAAAGTGTAGAGCACACCGCCAATGCAAACCCGCAGAATGGCGTTGATGATACCATACCTGCGCACGAAATGTTCAATGTTTTTGTAATATACGTACAACATATCCTTAGTATGTTGGGGACGTATTGCATATATGTTGCAGAGATATACGAAAAGGCAAAGAAGCATGCAAACTGGTGGTTGAGGTCGTACCTGTCCTCCCACTCGTCATCGGCATCGGCATCATTCTTGGGGAAGGATGCGCGGACGAAACACTGGGTTGTCACTTTCCCTTTGTCCCCGTCTCTAGTGCGATAGAAGACACCGCCGATGTTCACCTTGTTGTACTTGGAACACATAGGTTCGGGACCCATCATGAGCGACTTCTCGTAAGCCGTGTATTGACGACCAAGCCATCCTTCAGGGTCCTCCAATGGACCGAACGCGATCGCGGGCACAACACCCACCTCTTGTCGGTACCGCAGTGCTTGTTTAGAGCGCGCGGCATTCTCCCTGTGATGACAACATATTCTTAGTATACTTACAATATATGATAAACATACAGAAACAAGTTGACAATATGTTGCAGGTATACTACAGATAGTACATGCGTGCGAGCTTGCAGGTTGCACCTCCGCCGGAACAGGTCGTACTCAGCATGTTGTTGAAAAAGCTTTCGGTAAGCGGGAATACTCGCTCGCATCCAGCGGGTCAGTTGGTCAATCTCCAAGGACGTTAGCTCCAATGGCTTGCCCTTCTCCCCGAAGGTAGTGACCACGATGCCGGGAGCGGGGCCCGCCATCAAAGCCCGCGGGACACGGCCGGCAGTAGCTCTTTCTCGGTTCAAAAGCATGGTCAGGATACATTGTCAATATGTAGGAGATATGCATACTACATATTGCACGTGCAGTTCACTGCACGATATTTGGCATAATAACGCGTGCTTACCGTCTCCCCTCCGAAAAGCTCCTTTGCAGCATTCACAATACTTTCCAATTGTGTAGCAATCGCTGCTTTAATGGAGTGGACGGCATCTCCGTCGTCTTCTTCATCGAACCCCAAATCCTCCCCACCGCCATCCTTGGTCTCACCATCGGCATCCTCGGTCTTAGGCGCATCGCCATCCTCGTCGTCGGGAACTCCGGCCTCGCCGCCTTGACTCGACACATCCTTGGCTTCCACGTCCTGTTGTGCGTGTACCACCTCGTCTTCTGCGCTTGTCCTCCCGGCCTCCTCAGCATGTTCGCCCTCCTTGTCATCCATCGTGACGTCCACATCCGTATGTCTGTAGGAGAGTTGCAATGCACCTTCAATACGTTGTCAACATATTGCGAATGTGTTGTCACGCAAGCTTGCCCAATCATTCATGGGAGAGAAAGGGCGGAGAGTACCTTAAGGTTTCGCCGCGGTTGCCACAAACTACAGCATCGATTTCTTCAGGGTCCGGTGCGGGTGGCTGGATCTGCCCGTGGAGTTTCCGATGTCGTGTGCGGGTGGCCTTGCTCACCACGTTTCCACGTAGGTCAACTCCGTAGCACATGGCACAATCACATAGAAACCGCCCTCGCTCCAATGTTACGGTGCCCACATTTCGACGATGCATTGCATGGAGCGAGAGCCAAGGATCGGCTTCGCCCGCCGTGTCCTTCACCTCACCCATCTCGGTGTCCTTCGCCTCAGCTGGCTCTTCCACCGGAGATCTGCTTCGCCCACCGCAGTATATCTCCCATACATATTCAATATACCGGCAACGGTTTCTGATATATTGCAACATATTATATCATGAAAAATCAGTATGCAAGTTGAGGTGCCTAAATATTCGTACATACCTCATGGGCTCTTCCATCTCGGCAGCCATGGCATCCGTGGTAACTGCAATTAAAGACCAAACTCCAACCGCACGGATCAAATCTGGCCAATCATTTATTGTCGAAACGCTCCTCCAATGTCGCCCAAGGCACCGAACCTCCCGCACATTGTCTCGTGTAGGATTACCGAGTTGAGAGTCGTCGGCCAGCAGCGAGCCGTATGTAGTCGCCTCGAAGTTGCCATCGTGTACTAGGTAGACAACAGTTTCCATACGGATCGGTGTCAAATTTGCTTGACGAGCTTCGAAGAAGTCGTAGGCTTCTTCCGCATTCGATGGTAGGTTGTCTCCCTCGGGGGTAACGTCAAGTGGAAATTGGTGAGGACTACGTTCCGCGTCAACAATGACTACATCAATGAATCCAGAAATCCCGAAATAGTACCTGTTGTCGTCTAAACGAGCTGAATTTGCCGCCTCGTGCGCCCCGGGGGGCGCCTCGCCCGCATCTCTGCACAATATCGTCCCAACATGTTTCCAACATCCCATCAACATGCTGCAACCATCACGATAGCGTACTGCAGCACTATTGCAGCGAGCCACGTGATGAATGGTGGGAGGGAAATCATGCCCCGCGAGAGTCCCTTACCTTGCCTCTTGCATGCCACGAATCCTTTCGACAATCCGTTGCAAGCAATTAGGCACCGGTGGAACAAGTCGAAACGATTTCCCCTTAAAGGTTACCGTTGCCGGTTCTAGCTCCAAGATGTCGGAAGGTGGTAACCAAGTCGGCCACGCGGTATTGTCTGGAGATAAATCGTGCGCCAATCTGGAGAAATCGTGCGGGAGCAGTCGCGTTGGCAGCCACTTATGATGCCATACCGTGTCCACTTCCACATAGTGCGCATCGACTTTCCTGCAATGTGTTCCAGGATCCCTACAATATAATCTCAATATGTATGCAACATATGGTAACCATGTTGCATACATGTAGCAAAGAGTCCTGTGAAGCAAGAAAGACACAAACTCGACGTCGAGAAGAAAGTGAAAGGGTGCTACCTCGCGGACAACTCCAGTTCCCTCGTAGATATTGGAAGATGTGGAGGCGCAATCCACGCCGAAAGGCGTTCCTTCTTCGTAATCGTTTCATACTCCGGGTCGCGGAAGCCTTCCGCGGTACTCCAACCTTCCGGGAATATGAGCTTGATATTGGGAGGGGGTTTGAGCGATGTACCCTCCTGAGCATTGGAAGGTTTGATCGGCTCTCGATCGGCTAAGCACCCGCCTTGCGCGGGATTTCTCATCGCGCGCTTGGCTAACGAAGATTGTTGTACGGGGGGGGCCGCCTTCCCTTTAACGAGGGCGGCGGCTCTAGCCGAAGGCAAGCCGGTTGGATGTCGCTCCGCATCACTTGGTGATGATGATTGAGGGGATCGTTCATGGCGAGGTCGCTTTTCACCATGAACAATTTGATCTCCTCGGACCATACTGCATTGAAGTCCCCTTTTACCACGCCCATCACCCTTCGAAAATGTACTGCAAGTATGCTGTAACATGTTGGACATATACTGCGGACATATTGACGATATGCTGAAGGAACTTTCAAGTAAAGCAATAACCCAAAAGTAGGTTTTCGGACCCCCCCCCACAAAAAACGCACACAAGCTATGTCGCAAAATATAGCTCCTGAGTCCATATAACAAGTCTCACCAGAATTGAAGAACATGTTTTTTCAACTTTTTTAGGGCTCACTTCAACACTTCCGCAGCATACTGAAAGGGGGGGCTAAAGGCAGGGCTCAAGGTCTTGAGCCCTCACGTATTGAAGTGCGCCCTCACGTATTGAAGTGAGCCCTCACGTATTGAAGTGATCCCTGCCTTGAGCTCTGCAGGCGGTTGCACGCGGTTGCACGCATATTGACCTTTACAAAAATTTAAAAAACTTTTTAGAGGAGAATCTGTTCAATACTACTTCAATACGTGAGGGCTCATTCTAATACGTTAGCGATTGCAGGCGTATTGAAATGGCGTATTGGAGATGTATTGAAAACTGCTGATGTCAGCTTTGCCAGTGCCACGTCAGACGGATCTTCGCAAAACTGACTTGGCACTTTTTCGACCCATCTCCAATACGCCATTTCAATACGCCTGCAATCGCTAACGTATTAGAATGAGCCCTCACGTATTGCAGTAGTATTGAACAGATTGAACGATTTTCGGGGAAACAATTTTGGAATTTTAATTTTTAGGAGAATCTGCACCCCTCGTTCGTGAATCGAACGGCCGAATTCATAACTCAAGAAGTACCCCCAAAATGCTCAAGAAATACCCGAAATGACCCTCAGTATGGACCGAAAAAAACTTTCAGTGGGGCTCGAACCCGTCATCTCAAGCCTATGAGTGCGGCGGGTCACCACTAGACCAGTATGATGAAATTGAATGTAGAGTGTCAGAGTCTGAGAGTTTGGATCGTCATCATCGTCGTCATCGTCGATCGTGCTCGCATGACGCGTCGATCCGACTTCTGAACGGCAGGGAAAGTTTTTGAACACTTCGATTTTTCTGAACGGTAAAGTTCAAACTCACGTCATTGCTCTCTTCACAGTTCGCCGTCAGCAGTGTTGCAGCAGCCTCGCCAGTGAGTTGCGCGAGTTGTGATATTTTTAATTCTCACAGGTTGCAATATGGCATTGGTTTGCAGTGCATGTTTTGGTTATGCGTGTGTATTATTTTGTGTGTGCTTCGCGCGCTCGTACTTGGCATGCGTGAAACTTTGACTAGGAGTGAACGGGAAATTCCCGCGAGTCCTTTGCACTCGAAATAGTTGGTTCAAATCCAACTCACTCCACATCCCCCTGTTACTTTCCTTTGCTTCTTTCGTTGACGACTGCTAATTTCTTTCTTCTTTACTAAACGTTAGTTGGTTGGTTTCGTTTTTCAGATCCGCTGAAAACGTTGGCGTGGCGAAGTCATATTAGGTTTTCATCTCGCGTTCATATTCGCATTTATTTGAGGTTGCTCGGTTGTTAATTATGTTTTCAATAAAGGTTTGTTTTTTGCTTTTCCGCTTTTTACTAAGTGTTGGCTCTTTACTTTCCTTTTCAGATTGGCTGTTTTCGAGCAAGGCGAAATTGAGGAAATCGACCGCCTCGAGTACAACGTCAACTTCAAGCATCCCTTCAAACATTCTAGGTTGATAAGTCCTTTATGTTTTCAATAGAATATTCTTTTGTGCATTTCCGCTTTTTTACTAAGTGTTGGCTCTTTACTTTCCTTTTTAGATCGGTTGTTTTGGAGCAAAGCGAGATGGAGAAAATCGACCGCCTCGAGTACAACGTCAACTTCAAGCATCCCGTCAATTTTAGGTTGGCATCTTGTAAATAGAAAGTGCACGAGTAGAACACTATTTTGTGTATTGGTAAATTTGATGTAAATTTGATAGTCCCATTCGTATTTCTTTGTGCCTAGCTAGATACATGTCAATCGTAGTAAAGATGCTCGAGTGTTCCCTACTACTGTATTCTTATTTTGTTTATCTCGCATAGCATACGCATAGTGGATACATAGTAAACACACTGCATGTTGCAAATGTGCAATATGTATGTTATAGGTCTATAGTATATTTGACATAGGCAACTTTTATTTCAATACATATGCGATATGTCCACAGTATATATATAGCATATCGAATTTGCTTGTTCAATACGTATGCAATAGGTCCGCAATATATATACAACATATTGAATGTTCCGTTTCAGTACATATGCAATAGGTCCGCAATATATATACAACATATTGAATTTGCATATTCAATACGTATGCAATAGGTCCGCAGTATGTATCCAACATACTGAATGTTCCGTTTCAATACATATGCAATAGGTCCGCAATATATATACAACATATTGAATTTGTATGTTCAATACGTATGCAATATGTCCGCGGTATGTATCCAACATACTGAATGTTCCGTTTCAATACATATGCAATATGTCCGCAATATATGTACAACATATTGAATTTGCATGTTCAATACGTATGCAGTAGGTCCGCGGTGTGTATCCAACATATTGAATGTTGACTTACAATATGTATACAATATGTGAGCAATATGTCTGCAACATGCCTTCATAGTGTTTGCGACATGCATGGTGCATGTCTCCAACCCTATACTACACATGTGTTGAAGGCATATTGAAATAACTCTCTGCATCAGAACTTCAATATGTCTCCAATACGTGAGGGCTCATTCTAATACTATGTTGCACACATGTTGGAGCGCTTGCAGGCATATTGCACACATATTGTAACATTTTTTATTGTATTGAACATTTATTGTCAATACGCGTGCAATATGCCTGCAATATGTGTTCAATACGATGTATTGCACGCGTCCAGAAACGTAGGGTTACAGGCGTTCAACAATTTATTTTCCAGGGTAAACGGATTACTATGGGAGGCTTATTAATATATCACATGAATTTTGTGTTTTTGGAATACGAAGTGTCTCTAAGAAAAATCGAATCTAAAAATCCAGCCTGCCCACGGGAGTGGGCCTGCTTCTGACCATCTTCCATTTCTAAGTTGTTGGAAACAGACCTCTCCTACTTCAGCGATTCTGAACTTTTGTTTGCACAGTTTATTGTACGCAGTCCACCAGAACCCATCTGGAGAGAAACCATCCCACTGTGGAGCAACCACAGAGGCTGACGCTTTCTGTTCTCTAAGATACATCAGGAACGGTCCCATTAATGCAAAAGGCGGATTAGCATAACAGTTCAGTCCAGCTAGTGGATAGGCAAAGACATTGGTGCCACAAGCTTCTTTCTCTGGCAGCCTTGAGCAAAATCGCATTTTGGGACATCCCCGAACATTAGCCGTTGTTGCGAAGCAGTCGATGTTGTGCCGTCCAAACATCATGTTCAACAGAGGAGAGAACCGTGGCATTAATGAATAATGAGACTCTTCATCCGGGACTACAATAGTTCCATCAGGTCCCCTTGAAAAGGAAACCACCTTCAGCTCCAAGTTGTTATCCGCGACAAATCTATAGAGCTTTTCTGCCAAGTCCTTGCATGCTTTCGCGCCCAGGTTAGACGAGAGGACTCTCGATGAATCCCAGATATTTTTATCCAAGATTATGTCCCAGCGTTGCGGGACCCGTTCTACTGGGATTTTGAACAAGGCTTCAGAAATCAAAATTGACTGATCCACCGACGAGCAGGTTCTCAAATCTCGATAACACGAAATTTCATCTTGGAATTCCCCTGCTCTGATTGATGCCGTGACTTTTGTACCATCGACGTTTGTATCCACGAGTATCGAGCAGTGGGCCTGCTTCCTAAATGCGGACACCTTAATCAGCGACGGCTGGAAGAGTTGACTCAAGTAGAGTTTGAAATGCCTCATCTGCTTACTGTTCAGGAAAAAACTTTTTCTGCAGAATTCGTGCCTCTTTGCCAGGAAGGCATACAGCTTCCTGCATGCAATAAGGATGCCCGGGGCTGCGATTGACATTGAAACCAACTTTCCTGCCACTCTTTCCAGGTCCCTGGCCGAAATACTTGACGAAGCTCGCAGGTCCGTTGCCAGGCTCAAGAACTTATCCCATTTTTTCTGCGGGATGAAGAATTCCTGCTTCGCAAGGTCAATACCAATGCCTAGCCAGGTGATGGTCAAGGACGGAATGAACTCCGTCTTCTCCAGATGAATAAAATATCCTGCCGCCGTCATGCATGACGAGACAACGAACGCCGAGATTTTGGCTCTTTCCTGTTTCGTAAGAGTTGAAGCTCCCACTGGGGCCGGCCCCCCGGCATTATCATCAATGTAGTATAAATATGGTATCCCCAGCCGCCGGATGAATCCCGCGAATTCTCCCGCGAAGGCGCTATAAATGACCGGCGCTAGCTTCCATCCAAAATTGAGAACTGTATAGACGTAATAAACGCCATCCCACAGGAAACCCATGTACTGTTGCGACTCCTCTGTAAGCCTCACATGGAAGAATCCGTTCGCTTGGTCCATAATAAATGCCGGATCCCCCACCTCTAGGATTTGTGGAAGCATTGTCACCGACTCGTAGGTAAACGGAATATCCTTACACCAAAGGTTAAGGAATCTTGCATCGTTGAGCTTTCTTGGTTTGGCTGGCTCCACTCCTACCGGCATAACAAGATGCGGGGGAGAGCATTCCCCTTCTTTGCCCCAGACTCTTATCGCTCCCCACCTGAGCTCGTCCTGTATCTTCCCAGAGATCCAAGGGATCAAATGATCTGGCATCGCATGATTCTTGAACTGCATCCTCGGGGGTGTTCTTGAGTCGAAACGAGCCCCTTCGTAAGTGCCTGAAAAATGTTGGAAGAAATCCAAGATGGAGACTCCATTCTTTGCCCATTCTTTGACCAGCAATCCCATTTCCGATGATGTTACCACCGTGTCCCAGAACTGGGTACACTCATGGATAGTTCCCACCCGGAACTCCCCCGGATCCCTAGCTGGTGCGGAAAGGGGGTCCGGGACCAAATTACCACTGAGGGCATCAATTACTGAAGGGGCCAAGGTGTCCCGCCCTTGGGCTTCACATGGCCCTAAGGACTGTTGCCTGTCCATCACTTCCCGGGCACTGTCGAATCCTTTTACTGCCATGGTAATAAATGCAAGCGGGTCTCTCACACTTGTCGTAGCCGGCATGCCAGAATCCAGTGCGAAGTTGGCCAGGCTGTCAGCCAGTTTATTGTGGTCCCGTGCCACATGCTTGAAATTGAAAACACAATCCGGGCGCAAGGCCATGTGAGCTTTCCCAACGATAAGTAGTCTCTCCAAGTCTTTTGCGATAACGTTACGGGAGCCCGAGAATGCTGACACCACCAGCTCCGAGTCCCCAACAATTGTTGCTGTGGTCAAGTTCCATTCTATTGCTCTTTGGATTGCAATCACGGCCCCCACGAATTCTGCATAATTATTCGTCTTGGATCCAAGGCGCCCGTAGTCCCGGGTCCACTATTGACCTTGTTCTGAGCAGAGTGCCACCCCGAACGAGGCTTGCCTCAAATCCGGCGATGCGTTAAAGCGGCATGCACCATCGAAGAAAAGCAATCCCTTCCGTGGGGCTGAGTTTGGCTCGTGTCCCTGTTCGAGACAACAACCACACCAGAGCACTCTTCCTTTCAGGAGAAATGCTCCTCGAAAATCGCACCCCGGTCTCTACCGGGCCCCAATCTTGTGGAAAGGGATGGACGATTTTCGAGCCTGGCCACTTCCGGTGTGCTACTCGTGTAGAGTAACCCACCCGTTGTGGTCAGTACTCTAACCGTCCAACATCCCCATGTTAAAGGGAGGCTTCTATGACGGACGGGACCAGGTGGTCCGTGCAGGCAAGGTAATTGGCATTAATTGCCTGTATCCGCGAAGCACTCCAACTTGAGATATGCATCCCAAAGTCCGAAACCTAGTGTTCCGAAGCTGATCCCGAAATCCAACGTAGAGCAAAAAAAGCAAATCCAATTATCGAAATCCAGGATCCCGAAGGCTGAAATCTGAAAATTTAACGTAGAGCAAAATCAGCGAAATCGAAATTTCGAAAATCTAACGTAGATCAAAAAAACAAATCCAAAATTCGAAAATCCAGCATCCCGAAGACTGAAAACTGAAAATCTAACGTAGAGCAAAATCAGCCAAATCGAAATTTCGAAATCTAACGTAGAGCAAAAATACCAAATCCAAAATTCGAAAAATCCAGCATCCCGAAGACTGAAATCTGAAAATCTAACGTAGAGCAAAATCAGCCAAATCGACATTTCGAAAATCTAACGTAGAGCAAATTCACAAAAAAATGCAAAATTAACTTATCAAGCAAATCCATATCACATGCAACAATGCATTTCAATTTGGTATTTAAACCTGGAATCTGATGTTACAAGGTAAGACAGGCATCCTGGCCCGCTCCCAAATATTGATACACTATATACATATTATACAGACCAGCATTCTGGCAACTTTGACGGTTCCTAAGCAGGCTCCCTCTGAGGAGGTGGTGGCAACTGAGGCAACTGGTTCTGGTTATTCCTATTGTCATTCTTATTTCGTTTGTCCACCCAAGTCACATTGATGGATCCATCCTTGTTCAACGCATAAGGGGACTTGCAGTCCCGCAACATATGTGACCCCTGGCATTTCGGGCATTTGGCATTACCATCTGCAGGGGCTCCGGGTTTTGCAGTAACATGCTTAGTGGCTCCTGATAACGAGGCCTTCTTGGATTGGGTTTTAATGAACATCTGCAATTCTGACTCGTGCGCATCATCCTTCTCGCACTCTGGAACTGTAGCCCTTATTTGTTGATGTGCAAAAAGGGCAATGTGATTGTCTGGCAAGGACGCATCCCTAGTACCTCCTGCCAACTCCCTCTCGATGAGAGTGGCAAGGGAATACAAGGACTGAGGAGTCTCCGGCTCCCTCGAACTAGCTCCCGGCAAACCAAAAGCAGCTGCCACCTTTCGCATCAGCTTCGGTATCTCCGGCACCGATTTCCCCGGGGTCAGGCACCAGTCCAACAGCTCGCTTCTCAATCGGTGTGCTTTCAACCAGTTGGAGACCCCCTTGGTCTCCTCTTGCATGGATCTTTGGAGCACCGAGTCCACGTACGCCTGAATGTCGAATCCCGGCGTCATCGATGATGCCAATCCCAAAGGAGCCTGCTCCCTCATGCCACCATCCATCTTCATTTACTTGAGGTTGAGGAAACACTCACATATCGTCCTTTGCCTCGATACAAACATGCATAATAATGTGTTACAACAGTAACATCTTCTCGCCCCCACTCTGACAATGCACATAATGCAATAATCATAAGGGGTCATAATCTGAGGCAATCACATCACCCTCCCTAATCATTAATTCCAGCATCAGCTTGTCACGAGCATGCAATTTTTCATCGATCGGATCAAAGAAATTTTCATACCTATCCTCACATCGAACAAAGCAATCATAGTCATCATAAATGCAGTACTTATTGTCCAACATTACAGGAACTATTTCGTCATAATTAGAGCAACTTCATCATCATGATAACAGCAATAATTTCAATCCTATTTTCAGCAATCCTCACAGCAATTCAAGTTGTAATATAACAAATTCATATTTTCAATATAAACAAATTCATATTTTCAAATAGCATTCATCTCAATTGCAGCAATTATTTATCATCATAATAACAGCAAACAATTTCGATCCTAATCACAACAATTAATGCCAAATTTTTGAAACAATGCAACAATCAGGAAATTACAACTCTCATGCAAGACTGCCCTCAGAAAAATAATACAACTATATCTACCACAGATATGTGAATCTGTCCTCCCCATATGGGAGTTCATCCACAATCAGCACAGATCTACACAATGGACATCTGACTACTTTTCTATAGGTCATGGTGAAAACAGCATGTATTGCTGCTGGCTGGACCAAGCTGGTCAAATGGTACATTTCATTCAGGCCATCGAAACAGGCTACATGATAGTGGTGATTGCATGCAGTTGACACACACGGCATCTCTCCTAGCAGGCTGGCTAGGCAAATGGCACAATCATCTCCCACCGTTGGGGCAGTCAGAGTTCTTGTGAGCACCACTTCATCATCAGCCTCCCGAGCCTGCAATATCAACCAATTTTTGTCAAGAAGGCCCATAACCAGGAGCTTACATCCGACCAGATATTTTGGAACCAATTGTCCACATAAACAACCCCCACGGGGTACAATGTCCCTCCAAGAGGAGACACCTCACAGATTGAGGATTTCAAACAACAAAAAACCCCCACGGGGTACATACTCTTCCAAGAAGAGCCTCACTCAGTGTGAGGATAACCAAGTTCTTGTTGTCCCCACGGGACACAAGCAGCATTTTAAATTCAAACTTTTTAAAGCAAGTCAAAAACTTTTTAAATTGGCAGGCTACAAACAGCAGCATAAAAGTTTTACAAGAACCAAATTTCACCACCTAGGAAGCGCCCACAAGCCCAGGCACTGCGCTCCTAGATTACTGCAAGGGCCCTAACTAATTACTCTTTGTGACACGAGGACGGGGACCGGGCTATTCTAAAAGAGGGGAAGAATTCCTAACTAGTGAAACGGGTTGAACAGGCTGATTAAGTTTGTATCAAACTACAGGGAAGGAGAAGGCCCTAGCAAATTAAACCGAAACGAATTCAAATTTCTAAAGGAAAAGGAGAGGTCAAGCAGGAGCGCTCGGGCTAGCTACCTGGGCTGGTTGCAGAGGTTCTTGTGCTTGGCTTGCGGGGGGGTCGAGGCCAGAGAAAAGACCTTGCTCCGCATTCGGGTCCGTGTGCGGGCCGAACCCCGGCGGGTACGTCGGGTTCTGCGCGGCTCCCGGCCGGACGTACAACGGGGACGGGGGCCGTCGGGGGCCCGTGCCCTCGGTGACCGGGACAACTGGAGGCGTTTGGTGTCCCGATTCCCGGGACACCAAGTCAGTCGGGACGTCCCCCATTGGCGGGGGGACCGGCCCCCCCGCGTTCAGATCAGTACGCGGGGTCAAAGTCACAGGTGTAGCCATATCCCCCGTCGGGGGCGTACGTGACCTCTCCAGCACCTCGCGGAAGCTCTCCAAATTCCGAACCATAGTTGCTCTGGACTGGTTGTTCGACACCTCCAGACCAGGGACCTTGGCACAGATCTTCCGAAGGTGCTCGGTCTTAAAGATTGAGGGGTTCAAAAGTAATTCCTTGCTAGGCAGCACGAAGAAGTTAAGTCCAGTAAAGGCGTTCACCGTCAGGTCGGGAATAGTCAGCCTTTCCTCCGTCGCGTGGTGGACTTCATCGCGGGACGCCTGCGGACGGAGAGGGAGGCTGGCCCCCCCCGCAACATCCTCCGCCAAGGACGTTCTCTGCAGCACATTTCTTGCCGGAGGAGGAGAGTCAGCGCGTCCAGGGGCAGCTTGGTCGCCAAACGACAATTCCTGCAACAAGGACGGTCCGGACGGCGACTCCGGCGTTTCAACATTCTCTCGGGACCACCTTTCCCCCGCGTCGACCACCTCGTCACCGTCTTCAGATTCATTAAGACCCAACGAGCGAAAGATTGCGGGCTCCTCCCGCGGAGGGGAGACCCGCGGAGCCGAGGTCGCTGCATTAAACGCGGACGACATAACGTTGGGCACGGAATTCTCATCAAGCAGACGGGGCCGTGCGCTGCGGGAGGCGCGGGTCGCCCTCCGCAAATCAGAACTAGTAGCGATTGCTGCGGAAACCATGATTGTAAGAAGAAAACTTGCGTTAGGAAACGGAGAAGAAAGACGCAGCAATCGTCAGCAGGTAGGAAAAGTGAAGTATTTTCACCAATTTCCGACTTAAGAGCGACACCCTGCGACACTTGGACTACGAAGCTGGAGGTGAACCGCCACTTCGCGATTCTTCATTTCCGCGATCCGAGGAGTGAGATCGGACGATCCGTCTCCTGAATGACGGTCATCACTGATGACGGAAGAAAAGCGAGCGGGCACCCGATCAACAGTCGAGTACTCGAGTTCAGGTGGTGATGTGATCGTCAAGCGAAAAATGCAGTTCCACTCGAGTGGTAGTGATGCGATATGATAAAGAGATATGGATTTCCCGAGTCGGGAGCGAGCAACACAATTCTTTGCACTTTCGTGTGATGATTCGGATCTTGAGGCGCACGCTTTTCCGCAACACTTCAAAGTCTCAGATGGTATGCAAATTCTACCTCAGGGTATTCGGGTTTCGAAGTGCGCCAACACTTCCTCGTCAGGTTGCTTTTATTGAGATTGATAAAGTGATGTCAGAAAGGTTATTTAGGTGGTTCTTAGAGTCGGCGTATGACTCTATATGTTGCCTGTATAGTAGTATATTATGATATCTCTATAGTTAATCAGGCCACGCGCTGTCTTAGGGATAGTTTTCTATCATTTTTCTTATTGGTTTACCTGTCGTTGTATGGATATTTGTCACGTTTTGGCGTACTGTTATTCGTAGACTAGTATCCACCTCGTTGCTTTGACTTGGATTTTTGGAACACGCGAGCGCAGTTCAGATAGGGTTGGTTTCCTTATTCGCCCGTTTGTTTTGTGGAACTTATTTTATTCGTTCTTTGTAGATAAAGTACTTTCTTTGTTTGCCACGTTTACACTAGGCGTTGAGTTTGCGTCTTAATAATGTAAGTTGGATTTAGGTTTTTCGAACTGATATCGTCTGTGGGTAGTTGTGGTGTTTGCAGCCATATGTTCATTATCAAAATGTTCAAGGCTGCTGATTTGATACAAGTGACTTGTGCACTGTTCTATGACTAAGAGTAGATTTCACGGTGGGTTCCAAAGAACAGGACCCCTCGGTGTTGTCCCTCACTCACTCCACACGGCGATGGTGACAAGAAGTACGTGTGTGAAAGGGCGTTATCTTCCCGTACAAGTGTCTTTCTCGCGGATCTTCCTAAGTAAATTGGTTTCGAGCCCGAAACCCTGAGCGAAAGGTATTCCTTTATTCTTCCGCCCTTTTTGTGTGCGTTTTGCAAACCTTTCCAGCTGTCCTCCTCTTTGGTCCATTCGATGCAAGAGGAGGCACGAATGATTCAGGTTATCTCGTAGGATTTCTACACGCCCTCAATGTGCGTGAGCTCGTAAGGCCACGGTCTCCACTGGCTTCGTCTCTCGTGATTGCCACAAGCAGCCTGCGCGAGGCCAGAGACCACCTTCTTCAACGATTTCATGAAACACAAGCCTCGAGTTTTCTGTGCTGAGTGCTCAATCATGTCCTCGCCCAAACCGCAGAAGGCACGGCTGGCCACAGGCGCGCAACTTTACCACGGCTGACCACAGGCGCGCAACTTTACCACGGCTGACGACGGGCGCGCAACTTTACCACGGCTGACGACGGGCGCGCAACTTTACCACGGCTGAC
>LGRX02034754.1:0-63602 GCA_001247695.2 Cymbomonas tetramitiformis
GTTGTGTGACACGTGCAACCGAGGCTATCCCATATGGTGTCTGGAACCAGCGCCGGATGGAATCCCTGAGGGTGACTGGCAGTGTCCCAAGTGCTTGGGCACAGAAGTGGTGGTCGCTTCCGCTGAAGTGAGCATGTCAATAGTGGACAAGATGGCCGCCGTGGAGCTCAAGCTAAAGGAAAAGCTGGGAGCAGACGCGAAACTTTTGCCAGCTGACGTGGGCCCACACAGAGCCGTGAGCGCTGGTCGTGAACAGCCTTGGCAGGCTCTCACGTCGCAACAGGTGGCGAAGATGGACGGCACCATGGGTAATCTTCCAGACCGCGTGGAATGGGGGGACCAGGAGATGCTGAGCAAAGTGATCAAGGAGCTGATGCCAGGGCACTGGCATGATGGTCATCGCACCATCTTGAGCCGAAAGTGCTCGGAGCAGCAGGCGCAAGCGAGGGACTTACGCAAAGCGCCTACAGTACAGGCCATGCGCTTGGGGGAGGTGCAGAAAAGGGGGGACGTCACACAGTTGACCAGTACCCAAGTGAAGATAGCCAGCCAGTTGGATTGGGGTCTGGGGCTGGTCATGACGGTGTCACACGAGGTGAAGCGCCTCGCGCGTGAAGTGGACTGGAAGAAGATCAATAAGTTTGGGACCCTTGGGCTGGTACAGGGGTGATCAGCAAAGTGATGCTATTGGAATGGCCTCACTTAGAGGTTATGAATAACGACTGGAACCCGCAGTTGAAGTGGCCTGAAGTTGAGAAAAGAGCTTGTATATGCGAAGTTATACGGACTTGTCAAGAATTTTGAACTTTTGGAGATACAGCTGTCATACTAGTCAGTTGAGTGTTGGAAGTAGTGCTATCCTCTTGTACAGGGTCATAGTGACAATGTGGGTGGTGCTGAGTGAGCACCTAAGAGATATTCACAGTGAGAGAAGCTGTGTTGGCGACCGAGACAATATGTTCGTATTTCGTAGGGACGCGTTGTGCACGGGTTCGCGACATGGTGCCGTCGATACAGACTTCTCAAATGGATGCATGTGTTTTAAAACAAGCCGACAACAGCAGCGAATCATCCGACAACGAGAAGGGGAGAACACATTTACATTCATGCACAGGTGCATAAGCCGTGTGCGACTTATTATTGCACCTTTGACAATAAATCATGAACCGATTGGAAATAGATGAACATCATGGGTTCATGGACGAATTTGTGTTTCCCGGCTTCGGGCCGAGTATCATATACTACTGTCGAAAGATCAGGAGTTTACAATACCCGCCGAATTTGAATTTTAAGCCCAAAGTTTAAAACCGGCGCAGCGACTACAGGAATCGCAAGGTGGCATAGCCAGCTAAGACAGGGCATTAATCTCGCGAGGGGCAAGCCCCAGTATGGCGCTGACACGTTTCCATAGATTCCGAGCAAACAAAATGTAATTTACTTGCAGGAAGATTCTGCGGAACATGCGGCCGAGGCGTGCACAAAGAAAGAAGGCAAACAAGGCTGGGATATGAGCACAAAATGCAGAGGCAGCCGCCAAGGGGGGGAAGAAGAAGATGACGGGATTCATTATTCATCCAATAACTAAGATACTGCATACCGAGTAGGCCTAAATACATCCACTGCAGTCATGAAGGCTGCCATCGTGGTGTTTCGCCGTCAAAAAATGATGCGCAGGACTGTTTCCAAATATTTTTCACGGATGAGGGGAGGAACGGCAATTCTACCAAATCGAGGTCGAATTGGCCGCCGAAATATCGTGTGCTGCTCATACGTACATGTGGCACGACAACATGCTGCGAGTGGCATGGGCTCTACTAATGCAAGAAACACACACCGTTTCCCGAATGTTTTTTTAAGGAAGTTATCAAGTCGATAGTTTTTCGAACGGCTGATTGAATTGAGCCCGACTTTTTCGTTATTTTTTGTTTAAGTTGGGGTTTCGGCTACCTTGGTTATTTAGCCACCCGTGCATACACTGAACGGTATTAGGCGCCCGCCAAAGTCACCCCACCATCATCCCAGTGGAAGAGAGTATGATTCGGGAACAAGGCGGGGTCATGATAAGATTCCACACACGCGCGTGCACGCACACACATCCTACTTGTGTGGGGTAGCTGGGAGTTCATCCAGCTTTGAACTTCAGGTCCGTTTTGGAAGTACTCAAGCCCAGGTAAGGCAAGGTTAAAGTGATGGAATAGTAGTGATATACAGTGAGGATATATATCACTATAATTATGAAATATGTTGAATATAACAAGGAGGGCTGGTACCGAATCCCCAGGACGAGCTAACGAACATAACATAGTTGAAGCCTCAGACAAAATATATAATTACCGGGCGGGCCTGTTTTATGTGTTCAGCTAAGGTAGGCTAAAAGTGACAGTCGGGTCGCATGTGGCACGACATTCCAACATAATGGGGAACTCCACGCTGCAATGAAGTACCCACAAGGTCAAGTCCCTGCAGGGTCACCAAGGTTTCCCCTACCTGTCCTGGGCACCCCAGAAAAGTGCCATCTACCGCCGGCGCGATCGTCCGATAAAGACGAAATACATGGTGGCATCAGAATGTTCACACAAATACACAAACCTTCGCTTACACTTCAAACAATAACAAATCATTCAAAAATCTATTAGAATAAATCCTCATCAATTCCCCTCATATTCTTACAAGAGAACATAGGATTATCTTGCATTACACACTCTATTATTTGAATATCTCAATCAAAATCGATTTCCTGTATTCTTTATAGAATGGATATAATAGATATTCAGGCACACTTATAAATATATGTTCTCTGTCAGGTACATCTTATTGTGTGTTATCGGGACCTTCAAGTTTAGCAAATGATACATAGAGTGAAGCACTCACAAGAAAATTTCTCACAGCGTGTCGCGCCGCGTTTGTTCCGCATCACTTGCTCGCTCTCTTTCTCATTGTCCCATTCAGGCTCGCAGCGAACAACGCTTCCCACTTTGCAAACTGCTTGCAATGATAGTAAGGTAGGGCCCTCCAAAAAAAGGACTGCGAACTTAGCTTTTCATGATATCCATGTGCAGCTCTTCCCATCCAGTGAGAGGATCGTGCTCCCTTGAGAAATGAATGCCCTCGATGACGCCCTATTCTCAACATATCCTCTCCCGCAAAAAAACCCATGACTCAAGGCAAAATTCAGGAGGAAGCCAGATTGGTGGTTTGCAAACCGAAGATTGAGCTCAAATGATGAAAATGCGAGATGAGTCAATCTGGAAGTGCACTGATCATCGAGGGCAAACAACAAGTACGCACCAGCACCACTTCAACAGTAGTTCGCACTATGGTACCCATCCTCAAGTGTCCTCCGTGCACTACTCCATCCTGGTCTGCTACTGCAAGATGCAGGTGCTCTTTGACCCCTCCTTGAGGCTGTACACTGAGTGTTCCTGATAACGCCATGATCTCATGCTTGGCATCCAGATCCAATAGTTTCTTTCCTGTGTAGGCGCCAAAAAAAACGCCCCCAACATCCCATGAGATTCACAGTGCATGTGCACAGCATATCCAACCCGCGGGCTGAATTCCAGGTAGCATACAGATCTCTCTCCTTGGGGTAAATTCGATGCCTCCTCCTGGCTGTCCGGATTTACCCCGTCAACTCAAATCTGGGCAACCACAGAGCTGCCTCAGCTTGGCACAAGAAAACGCGTGCCAAAAACCCTCTATCTTGAGATCGCAGGACAAGAGCCGAGGGTACAGTGGGGCACCTGCAGGCTGCAGCTTGGTGACGCCAGTGCTCCCAACACACGTCATCACAAACGCCGATTCAAGGTTCTCCTCCTGCACTACCCTGCACGCCAAGCCAGCACTAACTCAGCACCCCCCTAGCCACCGAGACCACCAATGTGCCTTTCACTGAAGGCCACCACAGCGCCAAAAAGCGAACGCATTCCGACACTCAGTATGAACGCCCTCTGAATGAGGTATAGCAAGCAGACGAAATGTGTGCCTGTAACCGTGCGTCGGTTGGAGACGCTCTGCCTTGTCCCGTAGCACTCAAGAGGGGCAGAATGGCTGCGCACACCTCTTAAGCTCAAGCAGAAGGTCGGAATTTGGAGTTAGCCGCACAACCGTCGCTTTCACAGGATATGGCTTCAGGGTACGCAGCCGATTCTCCCCTGAACCCGCAAAACCAAGTTGTGCCCTTCACCACACGTTAGGGCTACTAACTCCAGCCGATAACAGCATGAAAATTCTACAGCTCTGAAATGCCCTCGCACTGCAACTCAAAATATGGCAACGATATGCCTGCCGAGTGATCGCAGAGATGCCCGGAGAGGAGGTGGCAATGATATGCCTGCCGAGTGATCGCAGAGATGCCCGGAGAGGAGGTGGCAATGATATGCCTGCCGAGTGATCGCAGAGATGCCCGGAGAGGAGGTGGCAACGATATGCCTGCCGAGTGTCGCAGAGATGCCCGGAGAGGAGGTGGCAACGATATGCCTGCCGAGTGTCGCAGAGATGCCCGGAGAGGAGGTGGCAAGCGCACACACCTGCAACTGACGCTGCTTTTTTCTTTTGGGTGTTTGCATGGTCAGAGTGCACGTCTTCCTCGCTCTGCTTGCGCTTCGCCAGCGCCGGAGGGCTCGCGGCAGCGGCGGTTCTGGCTTCTGTGTTGCTCGCAGGCTTGGCACGCGGAGGAGCACTCCCATCCCCGGCAGGCGAAGCGGTTCCATCCGACAGCTTCTGCGGCGATGGAGCGCTCACATCATCCCCACTCTGCGCGTGGTCTGCTAGTAGCTGAGGGCTCGCAGCATCGGCAGGCGCAGCCTCCACGGCGTGTTGGGTTTTCTCCGGCGATGTAAGTTCTTTGGCTGCAGCGAATGACGTCGACTGGGGTGCGTCGGGGGCCGCCAAAGAGGGCGCGGGGCTCTTCGGTGGGCGGCCTCGCGGTCGCGGCGCAAACGGCGAAGCGGGCAGAGAGCCAGGCATGGAGATGGTTTCCGCCACAGGCGCTGCAGCCGCCGCCTTCGCCAGGGAGTCGAGGCCGAAGGAGCCTCGGTGCACGGGGGCCTGGTCATCCATCCGGGCCATCAGTCACTTGAGACCGGTGCAACTTAATCCACTCTCATGTCTCGACAAAACCTGAGGGCAAATCCTAACAGGTGCTTGCTTGACGGCATCAAACGATCAGGGAAATCATGACGGACATGCCCACTTGTTTTGCCACGTTGCGCTCGTTTGAACAAGAGTTGAAACAACGCTTAGGTGATGCTTGATAGACATGCATGTCTGTTTGCTCGGTGACTCAACGCAACGTAGTCTTGATATTCAGCCTCAACTGCGACGACATCTGTGAGTGCACATCATCCATGAATCTCCTAAGTACCTATAGGGCAGAAGTCACACTCACTGCCCTCACCCCACCTTTAACATGCTGCCAGTCCCACGTCCCAAAACTCTCCCCCCATCCATTGACCACTCCGCTGCGCGGCTTCAGGATGCTGCTCGCGCACGGCTTCAGGATGCTGGGGTTTACCCTGGAGGGATGCACTATCAATGGGGGAGAGCAACTGCCACCACTCCAGGCATCCTCTGCGTGCTGCATGGATATGAATGCACAACAACTCCACCGTGCAAGTGTAAATACCTCCACCTCTACAGCATACCATATAAGCATATATTGAACGTCATGAGGCCCGCCGACAGAAGCCAGCCCACCATCATCCCAGTGTGTGTGTGTGTGAGCATGCACATATCTATTGATATACTATTCGTCTTTTTCTACACACACTATGAGGCGTGAGGGCACCCGAAGGCCCAAACGCCACATCAAGCACATCACAACAAGAGCGTGCTCGGTGTCCAATCACTCACGCCATGCAAAATGCATAAGACCGTGATTCATACTCTAAACATTCACCAAAGATTTTCGATAAATACGTGTATGCATACATCCATACTACATACAAGCATCCAACGGCATTGATTGGGTTTTGCTTTACGATTCAGCAGAACTCAAATACATGAAAAATCCCTCGCTTTAGAAACAACAGATTCTTATTGCGGTCAGGGAAGTTAGCATTCTGGAGGTTATTTAGCAGTCTGCGCTACAAACTAAGGAGCCTAAATTCTATGTTCATTACGCGCGATATTACCAAACATCACTATAATCGCTTAATCTCCCTGAAAGCTTTTTTACAACTCCCGTCAGCCAAACATATTTGCTTCAGGTGTGAAATACAAGCAGGAAGGCGAAGATCAAATGTTTCGAAAGTTATTTGAAACTAAGAACCAGTCAGATATTCTAATCCTTGATCCACTTTTCTGAGATGAGATCGAAACCAATCCAGATTATTTGCCCAAGGAACATGCTTTTGTATGCCTTGCTTCACTATTTATCGTGCAAATCGTGACCGACTACACACAAGTAAGATAGATGTAACGGTGAATGTATAGTGTTTGATGCACCTGATCGGTCAAAATATGGATTTTCCAACTTTGAATGGAGGGCTAACTTATATGCTTACTACTTGTCTCACCACACCTTAAACGCTACGGAAAGAGCACCATATTTAACATGCAATGCTAGTGACATACAAGAAGATGGGAACCTGAAATGGAAACCCGAAAGTGTTTGGAGGGAGGACGCGGAGGGTAGTAGTTGAGTATGAAGAACGGACCGGTTCTGTGTTCTCCTTGCGCGGACGGCCTCGTTTCTTAGCAGGTGCCTGCCAGGGCAGCGTAGTAAGTGATTCTGATCGGAGCAACCACGAGATCAATCATATTCCTTGTACCCGATCAGTTGCGATGGGATCTGGGCCAAAAGCAAACATACAACTTGCCAACAGAAAGTATGACAGACGATGTGAGGCTGAACCATCAGACTGGTCTGAAAGAACACAAGAGTACACGATCCGAAAAATGAAAACAAGGCTGTGAGCGTAAGACAAGTCCCCAAGTAAAGAATCCACTGCAGCTCTCGGGGGGCGCAGGCTTTGGGCGAGGTACCTCTGGGTCAACGGGAGGACGCTCCTTGGGAGGTCGGCCTCGCTTCTTCGGCTCAGCTACAGCACCTTCCACAGCACACTTTGGATGTGCCTTTGCTGGCCGGCCACGCTTCTTCGGTGCTGGAGAACCTTCCACCTGAGCACAGAGCACAGAACGGTCTGCCAGTAAGACGGGGCACGCAATAAATATCATCAATGCAGCAGGCAATCCTCCTGTAAGACAGTTCTTTTGCACCAGGCGACACTGGGCAACACTTAATGGAAAGATTCAGCCGAGACGAGAGGTGAAACATGAGCAGCGATTCGACAAGCAGTGTCTCGGAGGGTAGATGCGTGAGGGAAGGAACCGCCCACAGAAGAATCGTTGGGTGCAAGTAGGCGACAGAACCACCACCGCAGTTGAGCAACATAGAGGATGAAGTGGGAAACGGGACAGCACGACGAATTTAAGAAGCGAAATGTGGCAAACTGAAAATTGCGCACTGCACATTCACAAGGCGCGACACTACTAGAAGCCTGGCAGTTGTCTGGGCTCGTGGCATCAGGTCACTTTCCACTTCAAGCAAGTTTCCCCATCGGACTTATGTTCCGTGTACCTGAGAGTCCTTCGAGGGACGTCCGCGCTTCTTTGGGGTTGCGGCTTTCGGAGGGGTGGTCCCTTCGCCATCAATCACAACGTCTGCTGCAAGACTTTCCAACGCCTTTCCAACGAGTTGCCTCCCCTCCGCTGCCAGCAGATCGAGGGTATTCTTCTGCGTGCCGTTGCCCAAACATTAGATAAACAGGGGCAACTATATCTGCAAGTCACTAGCACTGCATCCGACTTAATATGTTTGTATGTATGCGGGTATACACACACACTGAACGGCATGAGATCGGCAAGCAAAAGCCAGCCCACCATCATCCCAGTGGATGTGAGAAGCAAATCAAGAGCAGGGCGGGGCCGTGACAAGATACCACAAACACATACATATTCCCAACCCAAATACACACACACACACACATAGAAAAATATCCCTTTCGGATTTGGGGGCTATTGGCAGGAGCAGAGCCCTCTTGTGTGTGTATGTGTGTGTGTGTGTGTGTATTCATTTGTGTATGAATGAATTATGTGCATGATTGTAGAAAATAATAAAATACTCCTCTATTGATATGTGGGGCTGTTTGCAAGGGAACGCATTTTGACTGCTGCATATTATAGGGGAGAGAGGGGGTTTCAGATTGCTCCTTCAACCTTCGGTATTGAGCGGGGTTGGTGCGGGAGGGAAAGTTACTAGTGCGAGTCTCTGCCGTGATGATCCTATCTTAGAAAACAGCAGTGGGCCGGAAAATACTCCAGTACAATAGGAAAGAAATCTCGACACGCAAGGCCAAGTAAGATGGTTTCTTTTGGAAAGAAAAAATATATAAAAGGCTTCGAAGAAAAGCTTTTGATACTCGTGCCGTAAAATGTTCAAAAAAGGTGAGAAAAACCAAGGAATCCTGCTGAATACCGCGAGAGTCGTAGAGAAAAGAAAAGAAAAAAGAAAAAACGTTTTTTTCGCGGTGTGAGGTTTGTATCTCAAATATAGAACGGGGACAACCTCAAGAGGAAAGCAAGAAAAAAAAATATAGCAAAGGGCGCCGGAGCTACCCAAGAAAAATCAAGTCTCGGACAGTAATAATAAGCAAGAGCGAGGTCAGTCTCAACATGATAAGCTGGAGGTCTAGGGTGGAGAGTGGCTGAGCTTGAAATCCATCTCTCGACTGCACCTGAGGAGCCTTCGGAGGACGTCCAGCTTTCTTCGCCGGCACTTCAGCGTCGATTTCTTCGAGAGATATAGTTTCAGCACCCCTTAGCGTGTTGGTATCAGGGAGCTCGTCTTCTTTTCCAGCACCTTCCTCGGCGACGGCCTACGTTCGTCCAAGGGAGCAAGGGCTGAATTAGCTGAAGATAAATATGTAAATATTTACCTGCTTCTAAATATCTTACAAGCAGCAATGTGCAGCTGCGGTCGACCAAATTCCTTTCTCACGTCGTACCGGCTGGGCTTTGGGAGGGCGTCCAGGCTTCTTTGCTGATCCTCTTGGATTCTCGCTGACAGCGGTAGGTGCTTCGCCAACCACCTGAGGAGAGAACAAAATAAGTATGAGCAGACTACGATACTTCTCTCAGTCGCACAACTACGGACACGAAAGTAGTTAGGGCACCGCTATGCGATTCGTTATCATGCTCAAATAATTTGGGAATAAACAAGGAGAACGCTGCTAAAATACCGAGTGAGCTTTTGAGGGGCGGCCAGGTTTCCTTGGCGTTACTTCAAGTGTTCCCAGTTCCTCATTTTCACTTCCGTCCTCAACTCCTGCAGCGCCGCAAAAGTCCCCCGTTATCGGCGATCGCACCTTGCAAAGTTGTCTGAAATACTAAAGAAGGACAGAAAAGACAAAGTCTAAATAAGAGCCAAAGACTGATATCTGCCGAAGACAAAAGTTCCTTAAGTGCTTATGACACCTCGTTCCTGAAAATTCCCGGCGCATATTTATCAATACTTGGAAGCAGGAGTTGAAAAGGAGTAGAGTGGATTCTTATGAACAATATCTGCCTGCTCACCAAGTGAGAAGCAAGTTGAAATGCGGGCATAACTAGAAGCAAACACGTCAAGAGTAGCAGTGACGTGCGCAGAAGATCACCTGCAGCCACGGCAGGTTTGCTCTTCGGAGGGCGACCTCTCCCGCGTTTGCCTCCAGGAGTACCATTAACCACAGCAAGGTCATCAACTGGATCCTCCTGAACAGCTTCATTGGTTGCGTCAAAATTCAAAGAAGTCATTTCAGCAGTGCGCGGTCTCAGGGATACTTGGGACAGCTCTTAGGCTGAGTATCTGCACAAAACACACGCATACACATTCAGACTTGACATTTAGAAAGCTCTTGCATATGGCAAAAGATATTATTCAGAAGGGTCAGTGGGAGGTGGTTTCGGAAAAGTTGACGCTCAAAAACCATATGAAAAAAAACGTAAACTCAAGCACGTACTTCCGAGCCGAAGTCAGTCTCAACAAATTTCTAAAATAATGGGGGAAGGGGGGGGAATGGAATAAATTTTAACTAAAAGTAAAGCTTGCATCACAGTCGAACAAAGCTGGCAGTAAAGTACAAGAAGAGTTTTGTTCAGAAACAAAAATACTTTATTGAAAGTTGAAAAATATACCCGATTCTATTTGAGAACAAATTCAAAGGGGTTTTTGTTCAAAAGAACCTACTGGAATATTGCGAGCACATCACAATCGAAAAAGGCTACCCAGAAAAAAGAAAAGGTGCCAAACAAACTATTAAATAAATAAAACAGTATCAAACACGGAAAGGAGATGAAGCTCACCGTTATTCTAATGAGAAAAACAAAAATGAAGAGGAAATATTATCCTGTCTAGCAACAGAGTTAGAAATCAATTCCCTCGTTTCGGCTTTTCCTCCGTCTTTTCGTCGTATTTCAGGATTCTTGCGTCGAAATATTCCCAAGCTACGTACAGAGTGCACGCGAGAAAACCGAGTGAAAAAATATTCACAGAACCCGAAGACTTCGGCATAAATTTGATTCCAACTCGGCCTTATCTGTGTGAGTACGTTTGCAAAACCAAATTTTAACAGTATTTATCAAAAAAGACACGAAAATGCTTGGATAATTCAAGGGAAAATTCAAGAGAAACTCTTGGATGAGTCAAGAGTCATGTCATCTCATGTCTACTCTGGCTTGCCAGAGGTTACGAGCTTCGGCCGCTGCGCGGCCGATCGCGCGATTCTCGACAGACAACAATGGAAAGCAGCTCGTAACTCCGGTGTAATACAGAAAAATAAAAAAAATCCTTAAAAAAGTGAAAAAAATCGCGTCCGGAGGCTCGTGGTCTCAGCCAGAGTACGTTCAACCACACGCCTAAAGTCTCATGGGGGCCGCCGCTATAAGAAATAAAATTCATTGAACTCATAAATATCATGTGCAAATGTTGCCTGTGCCTCAAATAGTCGATTTAGTGATCGAAACCGCAATTGCCCATTGGTCCTTGTGGTAGGACCATGAATTTGGGTAGTAGCCAATCAGCGATATAATAGCCTTAGCACTGTGAAATAATCGAAATCTCTTGCCTAGAAGACATCATAGACAGATATTTGGTGTATATTGATTAAATGTGTATGATGATATAGATTTGTGTATCATATGCTAGTACCCATCTCAGTTGCAACTTATTTTACGGGAATTGAAGCACCTGAATACGCACATTCATAAACGTGTACCGTGCATGCTGGCCTAAATTGCACATGGATGTACCCATATTTGCATACTTGCACATGATATGCACGCATATGAACAAAAATGCAACAAAAAAATCTACCGGGACTCGCCGAGTACGAAAGCATCATGCACAAATAAATAATTCGAGTAATATTTTGTTATAAAAATTGCGGGACGACTTACATGTCGCTTACGTGTCGCTTACGTGGCACGTTTCAGATGACGTGGCAATAACTTTTAGACGACGAAAATTGTGTCAAAATGAAGGTTTTTAGACGACGATCGAGATTCATTTATTCCCAATTGTCTGTTGGCCGCGGTGATAGAAGTCCTTCTCTTCTTGGGCTGGTCCACCACGTCTTCAGGCATCTCATCAAGGGGGATCTCCTCCGCGTCGCTGTCTGAGCCGGACACCAGGCTCTTTGGGTCCTCCTCGTCCTCGTCAGTGTCACTCTCGCAGTCGCCACGGTCAGCAGCTAGCGCAGCTGGCATTGGAAGTTGCCCAGCATCGGCCAGCTCTACCAGCGTCTCTATATCCCGGGGGGCTGTGATGTAGCCCTGCCTCACCATCCCAGCAGTCATCTTGTGAAATACCTTTCTGGTGCTCTTCAATAGGGAGGCCATGAGCTGTACTCCCCTCTGCATCTCGTCGGCTGCGGGCGCCCGGGGCACATGTGCCTCCGCGTCAAACTCCTCGGGGGTCTTCACTGGAAACCCCCTCATCTTCTGCGTGCTCCCCAGCGCCACTGCTAACAGACTATTGGGAATAAATGAATCTCGATCGTCGTCTAAAAACCTTCATTTTGACACAATTTTCGTCGTCTAAAAGTTATTGCCACGTCATCTGAAATGTGCCACGTAAGCGACACGTAAGCGACACGTAAGTCGTCCCGCAATTTTTATTACAAAATATTACTCGAATTATTTATTTGTGCATGATGCTTTCGTACTCGGCGAGTCCCGGTAGATTTTTTTGTTGCATTTTTGTTCATATGCGTGCATATCATGTACAAGTATGCAAATATGGGTACATCCATGTGCAATTTAGGCCAGCATGCACGGTACACGTTTATGAATGTGCGTATTCAGGTGCTTCAATTCCCGTAAAATAAGTTGCAACTGAGATGGGTACTAGCATATGATACACAAATCTATATCATCATACAAATTTATTCAAAATACACCAAATATTTGTCTATGATGTCTTCTAGGCAAGAGATTTCGATCATTTCACAGTGCTAAGGCTACTATATTGCTGATACATTGGAATCTATATCTTCAATCCACAACTATTTGCGGCACTTGTAGGTTTTAATTCCCTCGATAGCGAGGTAACGTTGACCGCAATGTTGACGCTCTATCGGAGAACATAAATGGCAGAGCTTTATTGGTCAAGGCAATTGCATCGCACGCAATATAGGTCGATTTCCTCTTCATCTCGTTGATGCAACGTCACAATAAGCGCCCAAGTGACGTCGATTGGAATGACCAGTGTCCTTGGGGTAACCCATTCGTTCCCTATTGGGCTCTGGTCGGGTACTGATAGCGTCTGCAGCGTCTTCATCACGATCGCGTGTCCCATAAACTCCGAATCGTAGAATTGAAGGCATAACGTGGCCACGATGTTGCAGGATTTTATACCTGTAGATAACAATGCTTGCAAGGTGATTAGCAGTTGAAGCGAAAGTCGTGCGAAACCCATAGCAAAAGTCGAAAATATATATATTGTGAGGATAAATGTGGAGCTATAATACCTGCAGATGGCAATGCTTTCAAGGTAAGTAGCAGATGTTTGAAGGTATGGTTGGAGGTGCGTATGTTAGAAAAAACAAGGGTCGGGCAAGAGCTTTTGTACCTGGTCGTGAGTGGACCGCGGGTCGTGCAAGAGTAGTGTACTTTTGGTCCAATCAAATTCGTATATCTCGCACATGCGGGATCACTTAGTCGCCGATTTTTTAATCAAAGACAAAAACACAACCGAGGCAGAAAACCCCATACACAGGCACATCAGCATATCGGCAAGAAACACAAGCCATTGACGAATGAACATTATACACTTCTACCACATTGTTAACATATGTTTAAGTATACTATTCTTATCATAAAGTAGTCGAAACTCTAACCCTCGGGAGGTTGCAATCCTAAGTCTTACTCGAAATCAAAGTGGAATCAAGATAACATTCTGACTCGTAGCCGCCGTGATTTCGTTGACGGTAACGTTACGGCTGAACCTGTCGGAACTTGAACCGAAAGGCAAGGTCGTTTCGAAACACACATCGAAAATACCCCAACGTGCATTTGTTGCCTTCCGCATTCCTGCACATATAACATTCATTGTAGTTCCTCCACAACATTCGAACAGTCATACCATGAGGAAGATAGTCAAAATTCCTCATTCTCATTCTGGGGGCAGTAGGGCATGTTGCGTACATGCCAAGAACATAGGCAACAATACATTCTCGCTTGGATGGCATGGTTGGATGAGGTGGCAGGTGAAGAAAGAAAAGTGCCAAGCTGAAAAGTGATTTGTGAGGACAAGGTAGGTGCTTAGATATCTCAGTAGTGTGGCCGTCGTGATTTCAGTTGGCCAATCAAATGACCTCTTTCAGGTGGGTCGGATCGAAGGCCCGCATGTCACAAACATAGCATGTCACAACATTGGAAATGTGAAACGTCGATAACAATTTCATTCAAAATATGTTCGAATACAATCATATTTAACGGTGTTCCAACGATAAGTCAATTTGCTCAATGACAAAGCTATATGCTGTCGCTATATAGCATCAATTCATCCGACGGAACTTGACCCAAGAGCTAAGCTCCTCTCTGAACACACGACGAAAAAGGCTGAGTGAGCATTCCATGCCTTCGCCGTCGACGCATTGTGTATTGTAGTTCTGCCACAACTTTTGGATAGTCATACCCGGCGGAAGAAGAACTGTACTGCTGCATGGGTAAGACTCCCCGTGATTTTTGGCAAACTGGTCGATGTATGTGAAAACAGACTGCCGCTTGGATGGCATGACTATGGTAGAAGTAGAAGCAGGTGCGTCGCTGACGGGAAAAGGGGGCAAATGAGTAGTTTAGGCAAGAAATAGAGCTTATGATCTTGGAAAGTCTTGGACCTGCCGAATTATTAGCCTATCAGATACCCGGTACTAGTCCGCTCGGATCGAAGGACCTACAAGTACATATCTACTATTATTTTGCGACGAAGGCGTGTCTGCGAAGTCCATGATTATCCTGTTCGCATTGCCAATCATTCTATGAAAGCAACCTCTGAAGTATGATTTTCAGGCAATCACAATGAAAGCGGAGGCATGTCACCCGCTCCATATCGGACATCGGTTCCACAACAACATATGTCGCCCATACCTTTGGAGAATATACTTTATTTACAATTGTCATATCAAGATATACCATACGTGTTTCATCAGCGTACTTCTGCACTGAGACAATAGGTTATTAAGACTATCAACAAATATTGACCTAGGTGCTAGCACCATGTCCCACCAGGGAATCATCATTGCCTAGCGAGCTTTACCGTCTACGTCTCTTGGCCTGAGCATCGGATTCCGACTTTCCGCCTTGTGCCTTAGGTGCTGGCCGCTTAGGTATAGGCCCCGCCGCGGCGGCTGCCTGTTGCTTGGCGGCCTTCTCGGTCTCGGCCTTCTCTTTCCTGGCGGCCTTCTCGGTCTCGGCCTTCTCTTTCCTGGCGGCCTTCTCGGTCTCGGCCTTCTCTTTCTGGGCGGCCTTCTCGGCATCGTCCTTCTCTTTCTGGGCGGCCTTCTCGGTCTCGGCCTTCTGTTTCTTGGCGGCCTTCTCGGCATCTTCCTGCTGTTTCTTGGCGGCCTTGGCGGCCTCGGCCTCCTGCTGCTTGGCGGCCTTTTCCGTTTCCCTCATTTCGACCGCCGTCTTCTTCCCCCGCTCCTTCTCGACTTTCTCTTGCTCTTTACGATGTGCCTCTCTCTGCCTTTTCACCTCGTCGTATTCCTGCTTGCTCAACACTTCGTCGGCCAAAGAAAAAAATCCATCAGGAAACCTAATGCGCTCTTTCGCTGAGTCGACCATACCTTGCTCCCTGCATCCAAGACACCAGCACTTGTTAAAACCGATATACAAAGTATTTTTCAAAAAATGGATGTAGACATGAATGCTTACCTATCGAAAGCGACGGAACCCAATCCCAACATGTTGGCGGCTACCGAAGTGGTCCCCGAACCGCAGCACGCATCCAAGATGAAGTGATAATCGTGATGAAGAGGTAACACCCCCTCGTACGCAGATTTCCCCCTCGCTTCCCCCTCTAACTCAGGACCTCGCATATGGATATTGATGAGGTCGTGGATGAGCTTCAGCGGCTTCTGGTGTTTGTTAATTCTTTTTCCCTCGGAGTTAATGGCGAATTTCGACGAGTGTACAGGGGCATATTCCCAGGTGTTGGTTCGGCAAGAAGCCACGAACTGCTTATCGACGACATCACTATCCGCATTCTCCTCCTCACCGAGAACTCTAATCAAGTTCTTCATCCAGGGAAGCCTTTTATGCACGGCTGGGTGGGTTTCGTCTGCGAGAGCAATCAGCGCTGCTTAGTCAGATTGCCCATGCTTAGACGCCAAAAGGCAATCACAGAATTGTACGTAACTTAAGATCTACGGACCTGTAGGTGTTGCTTCCTTGACGTAGTAACACAAGACAAAGCACTCCATGCGGTTGGTGTAGTTCCGTGGCGCAACGCCAGATTCCAAGGCCATCATGTTCGATCTGCTCAAAGGTTTCACCCAGAACATCTTTTCGGCGTTCCCATGGCAAAACTGCTTGGCGGCTTCGAAGAACTCGTGGTGTTGTTGGAAGCCACAGAAACATCCCCCTACCCAATCATCACACGTGGTCAAAGTGTTGAAGTTTTGTAGGAATTGCTTGAACTCTCCTGCTAAGAGAGGTTTCGGGATCCATCTCTTGTTCGAGTCCAGAGCATACTCGCAATCCATAATGAAACCGGTAAATGGAAGCCTGGGAAGAGTCGTGAAGGATTCAGGTGATGCGGGCTCCAGAAGAAAGTCCTTCTTGAAAACCAGTTGCGGAATCTTGTGAGTGTAGAAGTAGTCATCATCGTCGACTTGCTGGCCCTCAGGAACGTTTGACAATATTCGATAACTCACACCTGTGTGCAATGTAAACGATTAGTAATTACATAGCTACGGTGCACAAATGGAATATAAAACCGAGATACGCACCTGGAAGATTCTTTAGGAGATTTTCCGCAGTCGATGCTGTCGTCGATCCGATTTTCAGCAACACAGCGCTCTCGATATTATTCCAGTAGAACTTTATATCCTTCGGAATTTCTTTGATCAGTTTCTCTATCTTCGCCTCGTGCCGCTGTTTTTCTTTTGCAGGCCGTGATTCAAATTGAAATTTCCGGTTCTCCTGCTCGTTCTTGCAGGAGACCTTCGGGGGCACCACTCCCGCCTGGTACAGTTGTAAACAAACCCCGTCGTTAATTGAACACGCAAGCCGATATGAGAAAATCAGATATCGTGAAGGACGATCAGAGGGCGCAACTTAGGTAAATTACCTTCAGTAATGTACGTATTTCTCTCTCATCCCCAGCCCCTGGGAAATAGTCGCAAAACTTCTTCCAGTCGTGTTCTGGGTTGGGAAACGTAAAGCTGTCAAGCTTCTTTTGCAGCGTATTGATCTCGCCATCCAGCTCACCGTAGGTCATCTTACGATCCCAGAACTTCGACTCGGGAGCATCGGCATCCACGACAGCGTCCACTGGTTTCCTTTCCTTAGGTATGGGATACCCATCTTCATCTAGGTAAGCAATGAAGCAGGGTGCATTTATGTCGTATACGTTGTTTTCGAACCCTCTCGGTTGTGTTTGTAGAAAGTTCTGCATAGAATGCCGGTTTTTCTTGAGAAAGCTCAGTTGCCGGTAGGCCGGTGTCGATTCCAAGGAGTGTGTTATGTTGAATCGTTTATGAGCATCTGAGGCAAGCAGCATTAGGTTCTCTCGAACATTGTTGAGAGTCTTGATCTCGGCGATACGGTTGATCATATCTTTGACCGTGTACTTCTGTTCGATGACGGCTTCGTCGACGAGCTCAGTGATCTCACGTAAGTGTCCTTCGGTCAAGGGGGCCCAGGTATCATAGAACCCCTTCGGCAGATCATGGTAGACGATCGGCTTTCCGGATGTGGGGTCCCATTTAGGCTGCTTGGTCGTTGGTGCGTTGAGGTCAGTTGTGCCGGTCGACATACCGCTTGAACGTTTACGTTTGGGCTTATTGCGAGATGACCCAACCGTGGCCAAGGTCGTCTCCGTGGCGTCTTCATCGTCCGGGTCAACTCCCTCTAGCTTCCCTTCATTGTGGGCCTTCATCACTGAAAGCGAAAACATGAAATACCAAATCGTCAGTTAGCTACTGCAAAAAACACCTAAGAGCAAATAAGAATAATGTTGAGACGGGATTCACAAAAAATGGCAGCACCTCTCTGAAGTTGTTCGAACAACTTGTGCGATTGCACCGAGATAGCCCAAGCAGCCCAATGCGGGTTCTTCTTGTCTGCATTCAGCTTCTGGTGATTGAACACCTGCGTCTTCAGCGCCGTTTCGAATTCGGGATTCAAGGTCTGCTTCGGCGGCACCTGACTGAAAATCAGGTTCTCAAACCTCTTCATTGCAGCGTCTCTCTCGCTGGGGTCAGCCATCAGTTTCTCCACGTGTTTTCGCATGCCAAGAATGATCTCCGTGATGTTGCGGTGCTTCATGTAGGCGTCAATGTTGTTCTGCTCATTCCCAAGCTGCGTGCGCAAACGAATTGCACGGATCATGACTATAGCTGAGAAGCTGGCCGACCGTAAACCCTCCCTAAACACTTGAGTATGTAAGCCCTGAGAAGCACCTGAGAAAACTGGCATGAGTGAGACACACCTGATTCATTTCGATGGCGCTCAAGTTCATGAAGAGACGACATTCGATGAACTGAAACGCTTCCGTTCGATTTTCATGGTTTGCGTGCTTTGCTTCATCCGCCTTGACGCAGCGACGCTTTGCCTCCAGCAAATGCTGATGTCCAAAGCAGGTGAATCTGTAGAATAACAAAGAAAGTGTAAGTTGGAACACATATGCATGCATCCATCAACGCAATGGGTCTTACCTGTATCTGCCTTGCGCGATGGCCGCCCAAACGAATGTCTCTGGGTTGGTGCTTGTTGGATCGTCCTGATTCTCCTGGACAGCAATCAGGGCTGGAGATCCCGAACCGGTGTGTGGGTTCCAGTACATCATTTCGGCAATAGCCTGGGCGTGATGTTCGTCCAGTGGTCGAGGGCGATACGCTCCTTCTGCATCATCGATGTACAGGATGGGGATTTTCCACGATGTCGCACATGGATTATTATGGTCGACCAACTTATGCATGTCATCGATTGTCCTGATGGCCCACAGAAGCAACGTATACTTGGTTTTAGTAATGCACATACACCATCAAAAAAAGCAATGGTGGTATAAGAAAATCTCAGGAGGGAAGATGCATACTTGCGAATGACAGCCTGTTTTTTTTGCTCCTCTGCCTCGGTTTCTTCGGCGGTCTTCGGAGTCTTTGAAGGGGAAACAATCGCCTCAGCATCCTGATCCATGATGAATGCAGCAGGTTGCCGCTGCGGAGTTCCAGCTGCAGGAGATACAGGGCCCGCTGATGGGAGACGGTTTGCCCCTGATGGCCCTGCAGCAGGGCTTGCCCCTGAGGGCCCTGGAGAAGGGTTTGCCCCTGATGGCCCTGCAGCAGGGCTTGCCCCTGATGGCCCTGCAGCAGGGTTTGCCCCTGATGGCCCTGGAGAAGGGTTTGCCTCTGATGTCCCTGCAGCAGGGTTTGCCCCTGATGGCCCTGCAGCAGGGCTTGCCGCCGATGGCCCTGCAGCAGGGCTTGCCCCTGATGGCCCTGCAGCAGGGCTTGCTGCAGAGAGTCTTCGAGCAGCTCGAGTGCTTTGAGCAGGCGAAGGTGAAGTTAGAAGTGAAGGAGGTGTAGTCATCATTGGAAATGGTTGTGTACGACCCGTATCGTGTCCACCTCCAACTGGAGGTTGCGTTTGCACCTCAGCTTCGTCTCCACAGCCCTCAGCTTCAGGAGATGCAGGCTTGCTACCATCGGAACCTTCTCACAACACAAAAGCAAATCAATTCTCAGTATTTGAATACATATATCAATTTTGTGACCTAAGACGGAGAGCGAAGGAGAAAGGGAGATAGAGAGCGAGAGATGTTTTATATCGGCTCACCGGTATCGCTTTCAGAGTTGGTAACTTTTTGCGTTGGAGATGGACACCCAGCTTCAGGAGATGCAGGCTTGCTACCATCGGAACCTTCTCACAACACAAAAGCAAATCAATTCTCAGTATTTGAATACATATATCAATTTTGTGACCTAAGACGGAGAGCGAAGGAGAAAGGGAGATAGAGAGCGAGAGATGTTTTATATCGGCTCACCGGCATCGCTTTCGAGTGCCGAGTTGGCAACTGGTTGCGTTGGCACCTCAGCCAAAGATTGAGGAAGAAGGTCCGCACTGCCGACATCCCCTGCCAACACAAAAGCAAATTAATTCTCAGTATTTGAAGATATAATATTTTATCCAAGATAGAGAAAGGGAGATTACCTATGATCCAAAGGTAGTGTTTCGATCTCACGAGTTCGTCGTCCTTTCCTGCTTCCTTATTTGCAAATCGGATGCGGGCCACCGTCGTGTCGTCTTCACGGACGCTGCCGTCTAAAGCTGTCCACGTCGGGGCGCTGTCCAAAATGTAGGCATATCCTCGTTTGCGGAAAATCGGTGTGGTGTCAATGACGACGACACCTTTCTGCATCAAAGCCGTATCTTGTCCTTCAGGTCGAGGAAAAACAGGCTCGTCTTGCACTGGGGCCTCCTCCGCCGCTTTTTGCAAGTTTTCGATGGACTCAGATACTTCCTCTGGAACGCTCTCCGCCAGGAGATGCTCTTCGGCTTTGAGAATGCTCGCAAGATCTGGAAGATACTGTTGCGATCAAACGGATAGGTGAGAAGCAGCGGAACGCGATAAACATTAAAATAACATAAAATTGACAGAAGGGGTGAATTTAGAAACTATTACCTGGGAGACAAACGCGGCCCATGTCGAGATGTGCATGGTCGGTTCAACGATCTGGAGATACTTGTTTTTGGCGGTGTATTTCAACTTGTGGACTCGAGAATAATCCTCGTACTGCTCGGTGTGAATAGCATGCAATGTATCCACAAGTTCAGTGAAGTACTTGAGCATCTTTGGGAAATAATCGTGTTTCAAGTATGCTGCTTCACCAATATTCTTCTGAAGATTGTCGAGTCGCTCGTTGTCTTGCGTGATACGCATGTACTTCGCATCGATAGCTCTGAAGATTTCTTCACGGCGGAATTCCCGGTTCGTGATGAAAGGCGATGAAGTAAAGCAGTCAGAGGCAGCAGTGTACATTATGGGCACTGTACCCTTGGGTCTCTTTTTTACGGGTTGCGCGCCAGGGCAAATGAATTTATCCATTGCGAGCAAAATGCCTAAGAAGCGAGGATGCTCTGCTCTGTCCTTGTCGTCTTCAATATCGATATACGTCTTGAACCATCGTTCAACATTGGTCATCTCGGTGCCAGCGTCAGGTTCAGGGATTTTAGGGTGACCAAATGACAATACTTTGTCGATGATGACTCCCGCAAAGAGGTGATTAGGTACAACTGAAAAGAACGAATGAATTCGAAAGGCAGAATTAGAAAAGATAGGCAGAAGATAAATAAGGCCTGAATTAGAAGGAGAAGGAAAACGAAGGGAAGAATGAGAGAAAATACTGACCATTTCTCAGGGGCTCTACATTCCTCTTCGCCATAGTGTGAGCGAAGTCCACGAACGGACAGCATCCCAGAGCCTGTTTATTAGCGACCACGAGTGCAAAAGGTTCGTAATCCTTGTCCACTTTTATCGTCATCATGCCATGAATCACAAGCATCGACTCGCCGACAAGACTGTCATTGGGCCTTGGAGTCTTGAGGAGTGGGTACTTGTAAGCTTTTGGGATGATGCTTATGCTCCACCATCCCAGACCATATTCACCGCATTTTTTCTCGGAATAACAGGTCTCCACCAAAGTGGACGGGGTGAGGGACTCCGTCATCGACCTCACTGAGGAGACCCGCGAGCTCCATAAGCAGCATCTCGGGATCTCCAGCGACATACTGGAATCCTTCAGCAACTCGAACAAGGCACTAGCCAAGCTGCTGAAAAATCAACGCACCCCCGAGCCGGCCAAGAAGAACCTACGCCGGCCACGAGAGGCGAGTGAGCCATCCGACAGCGAAGGGGGTATGGAAATCGACGAAGAGACGCTGTCAGAGCTCAAACGCCTGCAAAAAGCACGGGTAAGTTCCCTCGGGAAAAAATCATCCTCACGGGATAGAGGACCCCTCGCATATGGCGTTGGGGGAAACAGCCTGAGAACAATCATCCTGACTAACAAGCTCGGGCATCGGCTCAGAAATCGGGCACGAGACAGAGGGTGGAGCCACACCACCTGCATCACAAAACCAACCGTGCAAACACGGCAAAAGAGGAAGGGGAATCAGCAGAATAAGGACTGGTGGGACCCCTGTATGCATCGCAGGCCAAGGCAGACGAGAGGAAAAAGCTGGAGCAGCTGGAGGAACCGCGTTCTCACCGAAGCCAACGCACGAGAGGCTAGTAAAGACTGCCTTGCAAAAGTCACATCCTGTATAGGCCCTCACAGTTTTGAAGCTAGGAAAAGTCCTGAATACCAGCAAATCCTGGTCACCAAACAAATACTTGAAGTAAAAAGTGACCCTGCTAAATCAAAACCTGTTGTTGGTAATAGTACATCGTGCCTGTACACCTGCACTATGCTGATCAGAACCCAGGCTGCAAAATCCACGGCTAGACACGAGTATGAGAGGACTTGCAAAAACATAGGCATCAACTGCCACTGCACTGTCGACACGGTGGCAGCATTAAACTCAATACAACATAGGGGAAGGGAGGGCACACCCGGCACAAGAGCTGCAGATAATATTATAAAACTTACAACAACATTTAGCAGCTGTAGTCACAATAAGATACACTATAAGATATTAAACAGGACTAAAGCAATAAGCAAGTCACCCGAGGCCAGTTTCCCATGCAGAAGGAAGGCATGCAACAAAGAACACATTCAGGAATTCCCACCAAGACAAGAGAGGAACCCTAAGCTCACCCTAAACAACATAAGCACAAACAAGCCCCAGAGAGTGATGACAAAGGTCAACCCCACAGGAAAGTTAATATGGGGACTCTATTGCAACATAACAGGCAATGTGCAGACTTTCAGGCGTAACTGGCAAATTACGATATTTAGCGAATTGCTTCAGGAGCTCTACGTTAAAATACAAAGTTTTGTAAAAACGATCCTTACGAAGCAATATTCCAACGGGACAACCGAGGGTCCAACACGAAGACATATTGGGAAGGTTGAAGCCCAGATATGTGGCAAAAAGGACGGGAGGATGCTGCAGGCAAATGTAACGCGTAACAGGGAGAAGAGAGCGGGGTCGGGAGAATGTACACACTGGCAAAATGATGGGGATAGTAACAACAAGAGGAACCCACAGGATATATTGAATGGGAACAGGCTGAATGCAACAACCTGTGCAGCCACATGGAGGAAAATAAGGGGAAACCCTAACCCAAAGGGGGTCTACCTACAGGAAAAGGGGGGAATAGGGACACATAAAAGTAAAATTAGACGAAAATATTTTACACAAGGCTTACAAATGGTAAAATACGCACATGAAATAAAAATGAACTTGAACGGGCGACTTTGGACATTTAGCGAATTGCTCCAGGAGCTCTACGTAAAAATTCAAAGTTCTATAAAAACGACCCCAGCAGAGCAATATTTTAAGAAGGCAATTATGGGTTATGCACGAAGACATATTGGGAAGAATGGAACCCAGATATGCTGCAAAAGGAACGGGATGACGCTGCAGACATGTGTAACGCGTAACAAGGAAAACCATGTGAAGCCAGAAGAACATGCACACCGACGAAACGATAGGGATAATAATGACAAGAGGAACCCGCAAGATACATTTAAATGGAAAAGGACAACTACAGCAGCTTGCACGGCTATGTGCAGGGAAAGGAAGGGAAACCCTAACCAAAAGGGCGGGTACCTACAGAAAAAAGGGGGTATAGGTGCACTTAATAACAAAGTTAGACGAAAAAATTTCACACAGGGCCTACAAATGGTAAAATACAAACGTAAGATAAAAATGAACCTGAACGGACGACACTGGACATTTAGCGAATTGCTTCAGGAGCTCTACGTAAAAATACGAAGTTTTATGCAAATGGCCCAAAAGGGAAAAACCTTTGAGGGGACACCCATAGGGCATATACAAATAAGGATTGAGGAAAACGAAGCTCAGAAATACGGTGAGAAGGGCATAAAGAGACGAAAGGAGTGGGTAACGCGTAACGTGGGAGGCAGTACGGGGGAAGAGGAACGCAACCGAAAGGGATGCGTAATAAATAATGGACATGAAGATAACTCACAAGGCGCACCAATACAAGCGATACTTGCAATCTGCGTCGCGATTACGGTCTTAACGAGAAATAATATGGGCGGACGAAGAAGACCAGCACAAAAACCAACACAAAATGCTCGGATGACAGCATACAAGGAGACTAGCAGAAGGGCGGAAACGGGAATGCTGAGTGAGGCACCGGAAAGGGAGTACGCGGCACAATGCATGCAGAGAAGGAGCACAGCAGCAACGACAATAACCCGGCAAACAACTGAAACTAGAAAGGGAAATGAAGAAATGCCAAAAAGAGTCCATGACCAACACCAAGGAACAACACAAGAAAAGCCCCCAAAGGGCCCCAGGTGGTTCGCCGCAACAGAAGAGGGGGGACGGGGGGCGAGTTTCAGAAGAAACCTCACATATTACCTACGGGCGAACCGGCAGGAGCACGCATATGCAAACAAAAGAGGAAGGAGATATTGGAGTGAACATGCGAAAGGGAAAGCATGCAGGTGGGTACAACGTACCAAGTACGCCAGACCGCAACTAGTCAGGAGCAACCAGGCAGTAAGGCAAGGAACAAAGGACAGGAGCCATAGTAGGTGGGCACGAAAACATGGCGAGATGCGCCGAATGAAAAGGGAAGGCCGAAGCATAGCAAGAACGGTGGGGGCCCAAATAATGAGCATGCATGTAACACTAGATGTGCTAGGCACTCTGGCTGAACGGATGGAGCAGGCACAGCTAGCAATGAAAAACCCTCGACAAGAGGTACCGCAGGTCAAAACAATGAGAGAAAAGCAGACGGTAGCACGCGGAGAAACCTTGGGCACAAGACCCAACAGAACAGCTGAGTGGGTTGAGGATGCGGGTAGGAATGCCGAAGCGAAACTACAGCCCTCCCATATAGGGGGGGGAACACGCTCGAACGAAGAAATGGAAGGACAGTACCCCAAGAATTCTGTCACGCAGGGGATATTTGCCAAAGAAGGGAAACTAAGTATGCACCAAGTGGACCTTGCGCTCGAAACACTGGAGGACAACCCTCCGGGTTCAACAACCATGCACGAAATACTGAAGATGCTAAGGGAAAATGACGACAAATTTCTGGAGATGATAAAAGGGAAAGTTGCCAAAACGGGTGGCACCCAGATACCAGTAGTAGGAAACGGACACTGGCTACTACTGATGGTAGGAGTCTGCGTCGCAAGGGGTAACCGCACGCTGCAGGCCTATGTATACGACTCCATGGGCATGGAAAGGCAGACACGGAAGAAAACCGCCCAAGGGCACACGGGAATGGCGGAGGAACTGCAAGTGGCAGTAAGTGCATGGGTAGCGGGCAACAAGGAGGCAATGGGGTGCCGAGAAGCTAGAGCCACGCCGATGTACGACAGGCACCAACATGATGCATACAGCTGCGGCGTCTGGGTGATATATGTTGCGGAGCTATGGCAACAGTGGCTGTTAGAAAGAAAAGGAGCCTGGATACAGCATGTGTACACAAACACACTCCAAACCAGTCAATGCGTGACACTACACACTACGGAAATAGTGAACAGATGCAGAGACAGATTCAGGCCAAAGATAAAGTCGGCCATAATGAGGGAAAATAAGCCACATGCAGCACAGGACACGAATAAAGTCGAGCTGACAAGGGAGGCCCCAGCAAAAAGGACTGGGGCAAAACAAGCGCAAACCCAAGGAACGTGTGCGGCGGATGCCTTCATGAGGGAGGTGGAGCGTGGCCGCACAGGGGAACAGGTGGAGGACACGATGCGACAACAAGGGGTAGGCATACAAACAATAATGAACGTTCAGGAAGCACTTCAAGTGCTACGACAAGACACTGAAGCCCTCATAGGTGAAACAATGAGGAAACTGTCAACAAATGGCCGAACCCAAATAGCAATAAGAGATGGAGAAAAATGGGCAATGGTGATGCACACAATAACGCGCCAGGACATGCAGGCGCATGTGTGGTTACCTACTGGAGGAATAGAAAAACAGGACGAACTGCTAATAGCTATAGATGTCTGGACCATATTGCGAGAAGCCTATGACCTGCAAAAGGTGCGATACAGTGGACTACAGACACATAGTACACCACCGGAATGGGAAAAGTTCAGCCAAGGGGAGCAGGCGATGAGAGTGGCAGGTAGCTGGAAGTACTGGCATGTCGATGGCAAACCAGGACACTTCAAGCTCGGGACCAGAAACGCGGCACGGTCACAGGGGGAGACTCGAGAGACGCGGCAGATAGAGGAACACACAACTGGACTGGCAGAGGAAAACATAAGAAGCGATGAACGAAAGGATGAGGGCAGGGAGCCTGCTATAAAGCAACAGGTTATAGGCGAAGCAAGGGAGGATAAGAACGCAAAACCCACGGACAAGCTGGTCCAGACCACACTACAGTTCTGTCAGGAAAGCACTGAACAGGCAAACGAAAGATTAAAGAGGGAGGCCGGCACGGTAACAAGAAAAAAGCTACGGCCTCCAGCGAGCGCCAAGAAAAACCTGCCGCCCAGTACTCCAGCAAAAACGAACAAAAGGGACAATGAGGAGACCAAAGGGTCACTGGAGGCACTAAGAAAATGGGGTGGAAGTATGCCAAAAACGGAGAACCTAAACATTGAGGAAATGCAAGGAGCACAACCACATACCGTAAATTTCCTAACATGGAACATACAGGGTGCCAGACACTCACTGTACGAACTGGAGGAACAAATGAACAAATGGGAGATAGATATAGCAATAATTACGGAAACCAAGACTGCGAATGAGGAAATAAGAAGGCACTTCAGAAACAAGAAACAGTCAAACATATGCACAAGCATACCGAAGGGGGAAGAAGGGGAGGATGGGAACAACCACACGGCAGGCCTAGCAGTAATACTCACAGGAGAGTATGCCAAACCACATAACTACACTGAGGTGCAGGTACCACACCTACAAGGGGTACTCACACACACACTGCTCCACTTTCCGGGGGGAAAATATTTGCACCTGATAGGAGTATACTACCCGGTGGAAGGGAAGGACGTGGCAGAAGAGGCGAGACAAGGAGAACTTGACAGAGAGGCAGCCAGGAGAGGTATACGGGAGTATGTGCGAATGGTGACCTCAGCCAGCGAAAATGAGGCAGGGCAAACAGTACTAATTTGTGGGGACCTGAATGCCTCTACGGGAACACCGAAGAATAGCAGGGACAAAGATTGGAACAAAACTATGGAAGCCACGGGCCTGCAAGACGTGGGAGGTACCAGAGAAACCACCCTAACATGGCATAAACGGAGGAACATAGACAGAATGCTGGCAAGCAAAACAGAACTACGATACTACACGCAACCAACGGAGAGTGAACTCACTGAGCTGCACACGAGCGACCACAAAATGGTCTGCACAACACAACTGGACCTAAAGGCCTGGGGGACGCACAGGCCGACAGCACAAAAGCCACAACGTGCAAAAGCAGACAGACTGAAACTCCCACTAACAGAAGCAGAGGGGCACACCCTCAGGCAAACCCTGGATGCTGCGTACACAAAGGACCTACAAGCAGAAATGCAAGAAGCCATAAACAGAATAAACACAGAGACCAACAAAAAACACAGAGGAAGGGCAATAGACTACGCGGGAGAAGTGGTTGCAAAAATACTGGGGGAAGCAAGAGACAGGGCAATGATGAATGTCAACTTACCGAAACAAGCGGCGGCACCTGAACAACAACATGGGCTGCACCTCCCGAAAACCCTACGCAAGGAGAGGGACGGCCACCTGAAAGAGAGGAACAGATGCCGTGAGAATATAGCATTGTGGAAGAAAGACATAGAAACACGAGAACAGGCAGCTGAGGAAGTACGGAATGAAGGTTACGATAACCGAACAAGCGAAATGAGGGAATGGGAGCAATGGGAACGGGAGCAGAAAAAGCTTGCAACAAAAGAGGCAAGAAAGTGCATTAAAGAGCACGAGACAAACCGAAAACAAAAAACAAGAATGAAGATGAGAGAAAGATACTGGGGCAACATAAAGCACTACCACAAACTGATTTACAAAAAAGAGATAGAAAATGGAGCAGCACCAGCCGCAGCAATACAAGCAATAGAAACGACGCAAGGGGAACTAGTAGTAGGGCACCAAAAAGTAGCACAGGCAATGGGCGAACACATTGCGAGGTCGGAGCCATACAAAATGAGGGAACCAGAGGAAGGACTTAAAAGTACGCCACCCTGGCTTGATGAGAGGTACAGGAACTACATGAGGGACAAGCAAAGCATAAGGCCGGACCAAACAAAGGTAAACCTAAGGGTTGACAAAGAAGCCTACCGGCAAGCGGTGAAGAAAATGAAAACCAACAAAGCGGCCGGGCCCATGGGGATACAAAATGAGATATTGAAACAGATGCCGGATAGATTCCATGACCAACTGTGTGAACTTATGGAGCTAATGTGGGAACACAGACACACTCCCCTACCGTGGAAAAAAGGCTACTTCTGCTTCCACCACAAACAGGGCGAGGTAACGAAGCAGAAAAACTACAGACCTATAGCACTGCTGGACTGCCTGTTCAAATTATATACCACAGTACTCACAAAAATGCTGGCTGACTTCTGTGAAATAAACGGCATGCTCTCGGAAGCACAGGAGGGCTCAAGGGAAAACCACAACACAATGAAGCAACTCACCAGGGTAACTAATGCTATTGAAGACGCCAACCTCTCCAAAAGAAACCTACATGCAACCTACGTGGATTTTGAAAACGCGTATGGGTCAGTTGACCACAAAAGACTGGTTATGACACTAAAACACCTAGGGGTGCCACCACAACTTACTGAAGCCGTTAGGGATATATTGGGCGAAAATGAGGAGGACTCCATGCAAATGAGAGCAAAGGTAGGGGACCAAGTCTCGGAAGAAGTGCCAATAAGAAGAGGGATTCTGCAAGGAGACAGCATGAGCCCACTACTATTCATACTGTACCTGGAACCTCTCCTAAGATGGCTAGAGGTAGGGGACCACGGGTACCAGCACAAGTATGCGACCGACAAGGGGCTCAGAGGGGAGCTGAGAACCTCCTCAGGGGCGTTTGTAGACGACCTGATTATACTAACCAAATTAATGACAGGGATGGAACAACAGCTTGAGAAACTCTCGGCATTCGGAGACTGGAGCGGACTCAGAATAAACGAGGATAAAACAAAGATAACAGGGGTGGAGTATGGCAACAAAAATGTAAAAGAAGGCAGACACCAAGGGGTGAAATGCGGAAGTCGAACATTAAAGGTTCTCAAAGCCGGAGACACCTACAAATACCTGGGGGTCCTTCTCAATATGCTGGGGACATGGAAAGAGGAAAAAAGAAAGTCACTACAGGAGCTCAAGCGAAGAATAGACGCACTACTGGCCACCCCCCTCACACAAAGACAAAAAGAGTACTCCCTGAAGTCGGCCATATTAGGAAAATTCAAATACGGGCTCCACCTCGGGATATACACACGAGGTGAAATACAGCAGGCTGAAAACCAGCTGGGGGCCGCGATGAAAAGAATATACGGGCTTCCGGCGAACGGCACACCCAATGAACTAAACACGGAGGAAAAAGAGGAATATGGACTGGGACTCCAGTCCCTACAGGCAGTATATGCACAGGAAGTCTACATGGGACTGGCAGGGGCTGTTCAAAGTGAAGAAGACAAGGGAGTCCAAATGGGGTATGGCAAAAGGGAGAGAAACCTCCTAACCAGACAAAGAATGTCGCAAGTCAGCAGGTCCACAGCCGGACTACTGGAAAAACACTTCGAAGAAAGAGGACACAGCAGCACAAGGAGCAAGCTAAAAATGGGACTACAAACACAAACAAACACGCTGAGGAAAATGAATGCTCTGAATGAATATGGGATACATGTAAAAGGGGTAGGGAGCCATATGCAGGAACTGGCTAAAGAAACACTACCTATAATGAGACAGCTGGGAAAGGCCAAAAGGGTATACACAAACGCGGAGATGGAGGGCACCACCAGAACCACCAAGCACCTCAGGAGAATGGACACGGAATACAGAGACCCACAGTCGCAGCCTGCGACGACAGGCTCTGAAAAAATGGGGGCAGTAAATGTAATACAGGAAACGAAAACTCAGCAAGCTACTAAGCAAATAAATTTTACCAAAATGCTGACACTATTCAGAAACTACCCGGACCTCAAAAACCTAACCACAGCAGATGGGAAAAGTGCTATACCAATAAAAACACTAAAGGCAACAGGTGGAAGAAAACACGACAACAAGACGGCAACCAAAATAGCACAAGGCATGATGCACTTATACCCATACATTTGCGAGGCACAGCCCAACGACATTAAAAAACCAGGGGACCATTGGGACCATGTGTGGAACAGAAGGTTAAAACCAGAATACATACAGGAACGGAAAACAGGAGAGCTAGAGAGATACACCAAAAGTACGGTAAGCATGGAAAACATAAGCGACTGGCCGGCGCAAATAAAGACACTACATGAGGCTGGAAATAGCCTGAAGAACATATTGCAACTACTGTCCATGTACCCGCTGGCTAACCAAACAAAACACTTCGAACAGGCAGATGTGGAATGGACGGAACAGGAGAAGGAAACTCTGGGCATAGAAACTAACCAGGAGAAGGAGGAAGATGATGTAATGACTACAAGAAACCCACGGGGAAGAATAAAGAGGAAGACAGAGCAACGAGACAGAGACCAGTGGTCAACACAAGAGGACCAAATGGACACGCTAGAACAAGAGGGAACCTATACGCCCGCCAGGATACTGGCAAGTAGACAGTACCTGCAAAACTACACTGATGCGACTTCGAAAGTAACACAATACGAAATACGGTGGACCGACAGCGAAGGAAGGGAACAAACGACGTGGAGCACAGAAGAAACAGTGCGAACACACCTGCTCAAACACAACCCCTCCTCAGACCACGAATGGCAGAACCTTGTGGAGGAATGGGAGAATGGCAAAAGAAACAAACAGACCAAACGTGAACCTGTTGAAGAAATACTGGCAGGACAACCAAACGGTGAACAGAGATACTGGAAACATGTAACACACCTGGAAATATGCACAAGGGAAACGAACCCGGACCAAGACATTAGGCACACTCCAGGAACAAAAGACAGGCAACTATGCACGGAAGGTGACACCACCTACTGCTACGAGCCGGATGGGGGCCTTATAGGCACACTAAGCACAGTAAAAGTTAGAGAATTATACGACAGATACGCCGAGGCGGTGGGGGACAGCACGGCACAACGACCAACAGAAAAACAACTGGCCAAAAGACTCAAACTGAGTGTAGAACACAAAATACAAGTCAACACCTTCGAGGAGGAAATTGCACAATTACTGATAAGGTACTCTAGTAAAGCAGAATTGAAACATAGAAAACGGAACCTCCAAAACCACTGGACATTCCCCCCGGAAATGATGGAGGCGGTGCACACAGCCATGGGAGTCCAAACAGAGGTGTTCGCCTCGCCACTCAATGTACACAAAAACACTAAAACATACTACTCACAATACCCAAGAGACTCGGTATTTGGGGCTGTAGGCTCGGCATGGGAAGAGCAATGGGAAAAACTGGGGTCATACCAATTCAACCCGGAGTATACAGCAGGGGACCTCTACAAGGCGCTGAAAAAGGCAATTAACTCCACAAAAACAGCAGAACCCGTCCTAGGGGTAGGGATATACCCCACATATGCTAAAAGCCCGTATAGGAAGCTACTAAACAAGCACATGGGATACAGAGTGCATGAGCTGCTTGAGATAAAGGAAGGACAGTTCACCTTCCTGCCACCTGACCACTGGATGCAAGGGAACCTACAAAAACCCAAACAATGTAACTGGAACATGAGAATACTGATAGTAGCGAATGCGGCAGGATGGAGTAAATACTGCCCGGACGCACTTAAAACCCACGACATATTCAGCGAGGCCCTCCTCAAATGCCCGCAAAGCAAAGTCAGGACGATAGGCAGAGCATGCTACATGCACAGGCCTCTTACCCTTAGGGATGCAGACAGGCAGCCTAGGTCAATTACTGAATGGGAGAAGGATTGCGTCATAGACCCAGCGCCATGGACAAACCATGAACTACCGGTTATACAAGCAATGCCAAGCGGCCACCTGGAAAACTACGTAGAGGAAATAATTGACCGCTGGATGGAAGACAGGAAAAAAGAAGGGGAGCACAGAGGAGGGGACAGGGGACCGAGGCCAATAACTATGGACGTACTAAGAGCCAACACTACGTGGAGCAGAGAGGAAATAAACAGGGACGCACTAAGAAGATGGGCACTACAGTTTACGTGCCCAGACACAGCAGAAGAAGACATAAAAGGGGACCAATGGCTGCAATGGGAAAGGGGTGCGGTAGAGAAAGCCGATCTACCACCAAAGAGCCAGTGGGACAACCACGGGAAAGGATACCCAGAGCCCCATAGAAGGCATAACAAAAATGATATGGTCTACACAGATGGCAGCCAAAGAAAAGTCAGAAAGGAAAACGGGGAAGTCGAGGAAGTAACGGCGGCAGGAGTCTGGGACCCAAGAGGGGAACGAGCAACGAACCACATGCAAAGATGGATTGGACGCTGCCAAACTGTTAACAGGGCGGAGCTCACTGCCATATATATGGCACTAACACTAGATTCAAACTCGGGAGAGGAAAAAGTCAGCATATGCACGGATAGCCTAACCTCCCTCTACCAAATACAAACCATGAAAAGAAGGCCACACACGCTGGAAAGACATGTACACAGGGACATACTGTGGAAAATAATGAAACAAATACAAATGCTAAATAGGGAAGGAACAAAGGTGGCCCTATATAAGGTTAAAGCGCATGTGGGAATACATGGGAACGAAATGGCGGACGAGGTGGCGAAAAAGGCCTGTGAAGAAGGGGAATACGGCCTTAACCATGACAACACGGATACAGTAATGCTACTGGCAATAAGTGAGGACACAGGTAGACAACTAGAAGGACACCAAGCAGTACTCAACCATGTAACAAAAAAGGTAAGGGAAGCGAAAATGACGGGGGAAACAAACTTAATACAAAGGCTAAAAAGGAAACTAGAAACCGGACCCGAAGAATGGGAGACCAAAAGACAACGAATTGAGAGGGTGGAGGCAGAATATGCACAGAAAAGTCGGGAGCCTACAGAAATAGAAATAGTAGAAGCCTGGACAGACACCTGGCCAGACGAACCAGAATGGCAACATGAGCAGGAAGAGGCACTGGAACTCCAGAGGACGGAACGACAGGAAGAGGAACTACTAAGACAGGAGCAGCAAGTAAAAACAGCGCAACAAGCCAAACAAAAGAGGGGTTACAGGCAAGAGAACACACAAGAAACAGAACTGAACGAGGAAGAGTCAGGGGAGACAAAAACAATACGGAAAGAGGAGGCATTAGGACATGGAACAAGACAAAAGCGAATAAGAACCCGAAACCAGACAGAACCCGACCAACCAGCCCTAAGGGAAGTTGCAGGGCAAAGAAAAGCTCAAGGAATAGTTGCAAGGGGGCGAACGCAGGCACCAAAGCTGCCAGGGGGACAGAACAAAGACGTGGCAACACAAGAGGACACTGCAGCCGAGCTCAGCGAAATGGTCCAACAACAGGATGAAGCACAGGAAGAATGGAGAGCACTCCAAGAAATGGCACAGCAACAGGAAGCAGCGCAACAGGAAGTACGAGCGAGGGAATGGAGGAGAACCTCGATAGAAAAAATACTGACAGCGACAAGAGAAAAACCAGAAAAGCACATGCAGCACTTAAAAGGAGACAAAGCTATGCATAAGCTCTCTAATGGATACTGGAAGAAAGGAACAGAATACCTAAACGAGCATGATGTGACAGTCCTGCTAAGATGCCGGGCAAACAAGCTACCGGCGGGACCGTACAAGAAACAGCAAGGAGGGGGAAGGGCGCAAAAATGCAAATGCTGCGGGATGCCCAGACAAGTGAATGCGGGAGGCTTCATACGCACAGCTCATGTGCTAGGAGGATGCACGGAAAGGGAAATAAGGAACATGATAATAAGCAGGTCGGATGAGACCACCAAAATGATAGCAAAAGCAATTAGCAAAGGCAGGAAAGGAGGATGTGTAATAAGAACACATGCGGGGAAAAAAGGGAAGGGAATGAACAATGGAAGACCAATAGAAGACTTCCTGCTCACAAGGGGGCAATGCAGACTGGACGGACGAAACACACCTGCACCAGAACACGGAAAGGACACCATACCACACTATGTAGACATAGTAATGCTTGAGGGAACCGAGAAGGGGAACGAGCAGCCTGGGTACACACACCAAAAGGCAATGGCAGAAGCGGGCCACATACATCTGATAGAGGTAACGTACACAGATGAAATGAGCTGGGAGGAAGCACTGAAGACAAAGTACACAAAATACACACCGCTGGTAAAGCTACTGGAACTATATGGGCACAAAGTGACACTACACGTGATGGTACTCGGCAACACGGGAACGATATATGAGCACACGGAGAAAATACTGACTAAACATGTAGGATTTGACAAACAGGAAGCCCTGCACCTACTCAGGAAAGTACATGACTTAGCCACTGGATATGCAGTAAGCCTTAATAGACTATATAGGAAAAAAGCAGACAAGGAACCTGACTAGGAAAAAAGAAGTGAGAGTCGAGGGGACTCACAAAGCCCCACACCCCGTTCAAGGGTGTCTCTTTTTCTTTTTCTTTTTTCTTTTTCTTTTTTTTCTTTTTGCTTTGAGCGCGAACGGGCGAGATGCGGAAGTACTGATTGTCGATGAGCCAATGGCTGATACGAATGATATTGAACGTGGATACACGGATGCACAACTGGCTGATTACGTGCAGGGCCTTCGGGACTCCGTAGCGGTTCACGTGCGCCCAGTACCTCGTCCTATCTACATCGGAGCACAAAAAATACCATTGGAAGACGAGCTCGAGATCATCTTGCGCAATACATTCTGGGAGAAACTGACGACCCGGACTACGATGTGAGCTACAGCAAGATGAAGAAAGGTAGCATGGCTGTGTTGATTGCTCCCGAATCCGAGAAGACTGCCCGGACGGAATACCCGTTTCGTATCGCTCTGGGAAGGAGCCGAGGATGGTCGAGATATCTGTACCTTTGTGAGGTACAAGAGCAGCTGCTAAATGAGAAAGGTGAGAAATGTTTGTTGATGTGATTGCGCGCGCAACCTGCTTTTAACATCACAACGTTTTATGTCAATCTAATATCTCTTTTATCTTCTTTCTGGTGCAGGAGAAAAATGTTTGCGGTGGTTGACTTGTGGTACATTTAAGCTCACGAGCGCCTCCCAAAAGGAGGCCCAGAATGCAGACTCCCGGCTTTCGAAGGAGAAGGCATCGAAACCTGAAAGTTTCCGGCTGCATCAACGTACCAAGCGGGTGGCGCCGTATACACCAAGCGAAGTATTAGTAGCATGGGACTGGGACACGGAAGAGGAGCGCCGAAAGATCAATGCAAGCACACAGCGATGGATCCCGGGTGAGCAATATGACTTGTTGGTCAAACGAGTCATCGCCAGCGACATGTCAAAGAGCTTTGAGCCGCCCGAGCATAGAACACCCAAACTCTTACTGCGCGACGCAATCATGCCATTAGAGGATAAAGAGGATAAAGAGGATAAAGAGGATAAAGAGAACGCGGAGGCTGAAGAGGGTGAGAGTTCGGACGAGGAAGCCTCTTTGTCGTCCTTGTCCGATGATGACGACCAGATGTGTGAATAACTCGATCAGTCCGATGAACTTGTATATAGAAGTTGTAAAACAATAGTATATATTGTGAATATCTAATGTTGAACTATCGTGGTATTACCACGTTTGATTTCCTTGCACTCATTTTACCTAGTTCATTTTCCTTGCACTGAGATTGTTCGGACGCCCAAGGAATCTTTGGGAACGCGTATCACATGGATGGAACAAACACCACATGTCTGCATGGTCATATAAAACTTGCTTTCACGGCATCCTTGTTCATAGTCTTCGATATGCAACGAGGTTGTGTCATTGTGAGATGACCTTTTGAAAATAGTAGGGTGAGATTTGTACTTTTTATGTAACATGTCTTACGTTGGTTTGTAAAATGTCACGCATTATAAAGCCTGCCTATCTCTTCATCAGCATTCATTTCTCGCTTTCGCTCACGATAGACCCCACCTCCTACCAGTGAGCGACACACCCAGATGCCAGACTACTACATTGTCCTTTTCCGTTTTGTGCTTCCCGCCATCCGGGAAAGACGCCGTTCCCGCGAGGAATGCTTTTTGCACGCATGGGTAGAAGAACGATTTCTGTGGGCCCTTGAAACACGAGTACGCATTACATGCCCCGATATCCCTGGCACGTTTACCTCAGAAATCATTGTGTTTCCTGTGACACTTGCGCGGTTTTTTTTTCATCCTCGGAGAATTGCGAACGACGACGTCGGCGGCTTAAGAGTCAATGAGGCGTCCTACTTTAATCGGACTAGTTGGATTTCCGGTATGAATTTGTATCGCAGTTTTAACGAACTCCACCGACGATGGTTATATGATCACCATTGGGCCTGGTGCAACGGTTGGTTTCGCAACTTCCTTGACTATGACGCTGATGGTAACGAATTCGTCTATGCTCGTGTATACGACCGGCCCTGTTGCGATGATTGCGGAAGGTCAGATTCACTTGTTATGCGAGTGACTTACCCACATCGATACATATGTGTCGACCGCGCGAGTTGCGAGTTCTGGCAGGATACCGATGATACCGAAATCCCAGAGTTGCTGTCCTCCGACTCCGACTAAGGTATAAAAGCTCAATACCTCTTACTCAGCCTTCATTTCTTGCTTTCGCTCACCATCGTGCCACCCCTGCCACCTCCTACCATTCTGAGAGCCACCCGCCTGATGACAGCCCACGGCCACTATCTCCTTTTCGAATGCGTTCTTCCCGTCATCCGGGAAAGACGCCGTTCACGCGAGGAATCCTTTTTGCACGCGTGGGTGGAAGAGCGATTTCTGTGGGCTCTTGAATCACGTGAACGTTCGCCGCGCTATTTTGCGTACCCCTTTACCACAAATCAAGTCAGAAGACGGGCAGTGTTCCCTGTAACGCTTGCGATATACTTTGGTGGACCTGACGTGTGGTCAGTGGAAATGCAGGATGACGATGTATATGCTCGACAGTCTCGCTATAGGCACTTACATGTCTTTCGCGGCGAGGCGTCCTATTTTCGCAACTGGTCTCGTTGGATTTGCGGTATGCACTATTGCGATTTAACCGAACTCCGGCGTAGGTGGTTGGTCGATCACCATTGGGCCTGGTACAACGGCTGGTTTCGCAATCAAGTTACCTATGATGGAGATGGCAATCTATTTTATGCTCGCTTATACACCTGGGCTTGTTGCCATGATTGCGGTTCTCGAAGGACAGTTCTTGAACGTTGCAATGATGACCGAGAAACTGATATGCCACACCGCTACATCTGTGTCGATCGGGAGGCTTGCGATAGTGTGATTGAGCTTGAAATAGCTGACGAGGACACAGATTCGGAATGGGGCCATCATTTGGACGACTCAACCGATTCGGATCCGTCGGCGGGATCCCTGCACGATTAGCCACGATTAGTCATAATGCACAATTGAATAGAATACACATGGAATGTAACCACTGTGTAATACAACCACTGTGTAATACAACCACTGTGTAATAATGTAACATACAATGATTATTAAAAATGTGAAGATCGGGGTTCTTATACCATTGCTTGTACCATACACGTGACTTATGATATTTTTGTTGCCCGCATCGAGAAGAATTGTTTTCTAGAATAGATGGGTGGTGGCTAAAGCCACCGATTGAGATTCGACCATCAATTCAAATCAAGACGAGTCATCCGCCGACAGTCGACAAGGTCAGTGCAGATGTACCCGTCGCCAATACGGGTAAGATCCATATCAATGCGTCGGCATCGACTGCAGGCAGGCCTCATAGACAACTCGTACCGCGACGGGTAGATCCATTGAGGATCTGCATGCTCGTTGTAAAAGCCGTTGTACCAGGCCCAATGATATTCACGAAGCCACCGTTTTGCGAAGTCGTCGAAATCGATGTAGTCTAGCCGGAATCTGAAGTTGTTTGACATGCCAGGTCCTTGCCAATGGAACCCTTCATCATCGTAATATGGGGCTTCAAAATTGGAGGTAGGGAATATCTGCAAGAAATTTCCCCAATCACGAACATCCCCCCAATCGACTTCGAGCAGATCACGTAATTCATAGAAATAGTGAGCCAAAGTTACAGGCATCCAAACATCACCAAACATGCCCGAAAACGTCAAAACTTGTTCTTCCAACGCCCACAAGAAACGTTCTTCGACCCATGCCTGCACAAAGTATTCCTCACGCAGTTGACGCATTTCCCGAATGTAAGGAAGAACAATCCCAAACAGGACGTAATGGGTATCCGCCATTCTTGATAATGCAAAGATGAAGCGGTGTGTCTTCCAGGAAGAAATGGAAAATGATCCTCCTAAAGGCCTCAAGCGATTTAAAGATTGCCAAGGAGGGCTTGGGCCTCTCAAGGTGAATGCCGCAAACCAATAGGATGAAACCAACAATCACAAGATAAGATAAGATAAGATTGGCCAAGATAAGATTGGCGCGGACAAATGTTGGCCCAAGATTGGCGCGGGTTGCGAGTTCTGGCAGGATACCGAAGTCCCACAGTTGCTGTCCGACTCCGACTCCGACTAAGGTATAAAAGCTCAATTCATCTTACTTAGCCTTCATTTGCTGCTTACGCTCACCATCGTGCCACCCCTGCCACCTCCTACCAGAGAGTGAGCGACGCGCCTCTACAAACTCGTGATGCCTTCAGTGTTAAGGTTTGGTGTGCATCGGAATCGTGCCAGTATCGATGTTTATGCCATTAATCGCCATGAGATGGAGCACCGACCATGCCCCGAATGCAATTTGCACCAGTGGACTTTGAGAACGATGGCAAACCGCCCTTTCCGCCGCCCGCCGATGCCTCACAGGCATGATCTGATAATGGCTATGTGGCGCTTTACCCGACGAACTCGGTTTTATCTGTTTTTTGAATTGGTAGAGCCGGAACGCTATCCCGATCGCGCTGAATATGCATGGGGTGAAGCGTGGATGACTCCGCGATTAATGGTTATTCCAGTCGACGTTGTACGCCTATTGGTCTGTTGGTACCAGAATGACGAAACGACATCTTTCGACGAGTACTGTATCAGTTGCGATTGCCTTAGTTGATCAGGTATACAAGCTCAATACCTCTTACTTAGCCTTCATTTGCTGCTTACGCTCAACATCGTGCCACCCCAGCTTGACACTAACAACTAACAACTGACCACGCTCAGGCAAACTCGTCATGAAATGCGATTATTGTGACCTTCCTGCAAACGTTCGCATATGGTTTAATGCTGGTTCGCATCTTGTTGCGATAAATGAGCATACCGAACATTTCGCGTGTATGCGTTGTTCTTACGAAATATTCATGTGCCAGGAAGCAATGGACGACGAAGACGGAGTATACTGGGAGCTGATAGATTAGTAGACCATTACTTTCCGGCGTCTGAAAGGCGTGGAATGAACTAATTCGAGATCGCTTGCCAACTTACGTACTTTGCAATGTAATAGTAACGCTATGATATGTTGTACGACCAGCTGACTTATGGCTTTTGCGACATATATATATTATAACACTACTAACACTAGCAAACATTCTACTTGTAATTAAACGAATATACACCGTTCATGCAACAATACCCGTGTGATGATAGTTGTATAGCCGCGTTTTTTGACGCGGGGCTTGTGTTTATGAACACACCCAATCCAAAAAAGATATCTCTCTCCGTTGATTGCTCGATGATCACTCGAACCACAATGGCAAACCGCATAATGAAGGCATACCGTACCGCATAAACGCATATCGTAACCTACGTGGCTGCCACGTGTCTGCATTACACTGCGCGTTATGATGACGTGGCAGGTCACCCGTCGTCTATAAACCGAGAATAGTAACAGGAAAACACCGTCTAAAAACATGCATAGTGGTTCACGTATCCCCAATAGTCTGTTTGCTGGAGCAGCGACCATCTTCGTCTTCTCCTGGTTGACGCAAGCTGCGGCGCCTACTTCCAGGCTGAGGGTGTGCAGCTCATCAGCGAATGCGTCAACGTCCACATCCCCAGCCGCTGTTGAGGTCACTCTGGATGAAGTCGCTGCTGCTGGACTTGGTCCTGGGGCTTTTCGGTGGTTCACTTCGTGTAGCCTTGAACTGTGCTCGTCCCTCTCAGCCACACCTCCTGTCAGCTCCTCGTCTGAACCATCATCCTCTGAAAGCACCTGTGATTTAACACTCCCGGCACGACTGACGGTTTGCCTTGCCGCCACCATGCCCTGGTACTCTGCCTTCAGCGCCTCCGCCTTCACAGTGGGATTCTTCTTATCGGCAGGTGCCCGCGTAGCTCGGTACTTGTCCTTTTCCTCGTTGGGCAGCTGCTGCCAGTCGGTGACCAAGATGCCCCAGTCAGAATTTGTGCTAGGAGGCAAGCACAAGAGCCAGAGACGCAAGTAAAAGGGCTAAGAAAACGGCTAAGTACAAAAAGCAACTACAACTATAAAAAGTACTCAGTACGGAGTACAGTAGGACCGATCTGAATGATGTTGGTGTGAGGTGCCTAGATCGTTGTACGGAGTACTTAGTACAGTTGAGTTCCGAGTTGAGTTTCATGATGCTTAAGAACTCTATGGCAGCCAGCTTCGGGGATGAGAACTGAACTGAGAATTGTGACATAAAAGTAAAGAGCCGTAACTGCTGTATATTGTGTATTGAAAGCATGCACTGAAAGCAAAAGCATACTAGAAGGATTTACGAAACCGAAGTCCGATAGTAGACCAACCGAAACCATACCTCGTGCGGTCGTTTAATAAGTATAGATAAGATAAGTCCGAAACCGTAAAGAAGAGAAGAAGCAAGAGTGTAGACTCCTACAAAATGGTAATTAGTCCGTGTTTTCACGTTGCTTCCCTGTTTTTTTTGCGCGAATTCTGATCAGATGCCACCTTGCCTCGCGTGATTAGCTAGCGTGGACCCTTTCTACGAAATCGAGAATGCCTGTTCTTTTGCTTGCGTTGCGCGGCGGTGTGTGGGTTTGAGGGTTCCAGGTACTCTTGGGACCGCGTTGGCGTGGAGGAATTCAGCCCAACGACAATCTTTTAAGGTGCGTTGCCTTCGCGAATTGCCTTGCCCCCTTGATGGTTTCTTGAAATCTAGATCTTGTCGCTTGGGGTGGTGTTCGCGTCGGTGGGTGTGTGTTTGGTGGTTTCAGGTGCCCCTGAAGCCAGACCGTCGTGAATTTCTTTTCGCACGGTAATTTGCGTGAGAGCACTCACGTGGCGACCCTTGTTTGCGCATGCATAACGCATATGTGGCACGAGCGGTTTGGTTCTAGGATTTAGGCCTCAGGCTTCGGAAATTTAGGAATCGCGTGGATTTTTTGGCAAAACCGACCCTTCGCGGCGGGAGCGCTGCGCAATTTTTTACAAATTGTGCGGCCTTTGCTAAAATGTCCTCGTGTTTCTAGATCGCGAATGTCCTAGGTGTTGTACCCTCTAGGCTCGGAATTGCCGCGCTTCGGCCGGTTTGGCCACTCGTGCTCGTGCACGAGTGGTAAATTCCTGGGTGCGGCGGGTGCTACTACTTTGCAATTGCATATATTAGTGCCTCCACACACGATTAGTATAGCTTCGTCATGTGCTCGAGGGATTAACAACCTCCTCGTGTACGGCGGGAGTTTGCGGTCGAACCGCACACTCCCCTGGCACTGATTGATTTGGGATGGCGCGAGATCTTGGCCGGGGCGTTAGGATGGCGCGAGATCTTGGCCGGGGCGTTAGGAGTTAAAGTCGGCTATGGCGCACGGCGGTGGTAAGCACCTGGCTCAAGTGGCTACGTGCCGCGCGGCGCATATGGCTCGACGGCGGGCCTGGGATCGGGCGGCGTGGTTCATTCTGCGGCTTCAGGTGTTGCGGGATGTCCGTGTCGGGCGCGATCGTTGCGTGGTTTGGCTTAGGGGTCAGGAGATGCGGGATCGGGCGGCGGGTTTGCGGGCGTGGCGGCGGGCGGCGTTTTTCGTTGCTAGGCTTAGCTTTTTGCGGGTGGCGTCCCGTGGGATTGTGCGCCGTGCGGTCTTGCGCCTGTCCGAAGGGGGGGGAGGTACCTCAGATCGGACGAGCGCAGAGCGCACTCGGCGTACGGCCACGTCACCGGTGCTACCTTTAGGGGAGCGCGTGGCCACAGCCACAGCACGAGCGCTGCCTCGAGCGAGGCTCGCGGCCATGGCCACAGCGCTGGCGCTGCCCCTGGCGAGGCGCACGGCCACAGCCACTGCGCGAGCGCTGCCCTAAGCGAGGCGTGCGGCCACATCGGCGTTGCCCCTAGCGAGGTGCGCGGCCACTGCCCTAGCACCAGCGCTGCCCCTGGCGAGGCGCGTGGTGGCAGTCGCGGCACTGGCGCTGCCCCTGGCGAGGCGCGTGGTGGCAGTCGCGGCACTGGCGCTGCCCCTAGCGAGGCGCGTGGTGGCAGTCGCGGCACTGGCGCTGCCCCTAGCGAGGCGCGTGGTGGCAGTCGCGGCACTGGCGCTGCCCCTAGCGAGGCGCGCGGCCACATCGGCGCTGCCCCTAGCGAGGCGCGCGGCCGCACTGGCGCTGCCCCTAGCGAGCGCGTGGTGCTGCCCCTAGCGAGGCGCACGGTCACATCGGCGCCGCTCTGAGCGATGCACGCGGCCACAGGCACGGCGCTGGCGCTGCCCCTAGCGAGGCGCGCAACCACATCGTCGCTGCTCTGAGCATGACGCACGGCCACGGCACGAGCGATGCCTCGAGCGAGGCGCGCGGCGACGGCCACAGCGCAAGCGCTGCCCTGAGCGAAGCGCACGGCTACTTTGCACGTGCCGTCCCTAGCGGGGCGCGCAGTAGCAAGCATGGCGCGGGCATGCGCTACATATGCCCCGGCGCGAGGCGCACCCATAGCCATAGCGCTAGCAGTGCCCCTAGCGAGCCCCGCGAGCACGGCCATGGCACCAGCGCAACCCCCCGTGAGGTGCATGGCCACGGTCAGAGCGCTGGCGGTGACCCGAGCGAGGCGCTAGACCACAGCCAGAGCGCTGGCGGTGCCCCGAGCGAGGCGCGCGACCAAAGCCACGACACAGACGCGCGCGCTGGCGCGACACGCACCCAGCCGTCCGTTGATGCGGAGCCTTGGAGGCCGCTCACGGCGCCACCACTAGGCCCATATCCGCAGTCGTCGGTGGAGGTGCTGCCCGGGGAGCGCACACAGTGGCCACCTGATGGTGGTGGAGCAGGAGTGTTGCCCCAGGAGCACACACTGCCGCCACCCGACGAGGAGGCAGAGGCGTCGCTCCGAGAGTGCGCACAGCTGGCCCCTGGCGGCACATTGGCGGTGCGGCCTGACGAGTGCGCGCAGCGGCCACCTGCCAGCAGAGTCGAGTCACCGCGTGAGGGGTGCACGCAGTCATCACCGGAGCGCACAGTCGAGGTGCAGCCCATGGAGTGTGCACGGATGTCCTCTAGTGGCGCTGCCGAGGTGCTGCCCGAGGAGGTGTCATTGCCGCTACCTGGCGGCGAGGCGTTTCTCCGAGAGGGCGCACGGCTGCCCCCTAGCCACACGGACCTGTTAGGCTCGCAGGCTCTCGACGTTGTGGCCGCGTCGCCCGATGCGGGGAAGTGGTGCGGTGTCCCTGGTGCGGCAGGCGCAGCACCCACGAGGCGAGCGAGCCGTAGAGGGAGGCGAGCAGGTCGCCGCGGGAGGCGAGGAGCCCGTGGTAGGCGAGGCGTGGTCGAGCCATCGGCCGAGGCGTTGGACTCGACAGGCTCGCAAGCTCTCGGCGTTGAGGCTGCTTCGCCGGATGCGAGGAGGTGGCATGATACTGTACCCGGGTTGCGGCAAGCGCAGCACCCACGAGGCGAGCGAACCGTAGAGGAAGGCGAGCAGGTCGCCGCGGGAGGCGAGGGACCCATGATAGGCGAGGCGTGGTCGGGCCATCGGCCGAGGCGTTGGACTCGACAGGCTCGCAGGCTCTCGGCGTCCAGGCCGTGTCGCAGGATGCGAGAGGGAGGAGCGATGCTCGGAGTGCGATAGGCGCGACCCCCACGAGGCGAGCATGCCGTCGGAGGAGGCGAGCAGGTCGCCGCGGGAGACGAGGGGCCCGCGATAGAAGGCGGATAGCCTCACGTAGGAGGCGAGGGGCCCGTGGCACGAGGAGCTCGGTGGGTGTCGCACCGGACCCTAGTGGCGTTGCTGAGCCAAAGGCTGAGAGCATAGCGCTCACGAGCCTAGCTAAGGGTGTGAGCAGACAACTATCAGTTGCTCCATGCTCACATCCTTACGCACTTGGGGAAGCAAACGCCATCTGGAGAGTCCACCTCTACGAGGGGGCCCTCGAGGTGTACTAGGGAAGTATTAGGAGGTTTAGGACTTAGGGTAGAAAGTAGGCGTACGCGGAGCGTGGGGTGCTGATGGGGCCGTCGAGCCCCAAGCTCCGAGCGAGTGCACCCGTCTCGACGGGACGGGACGCATCGTCACGCGCGTGCAAGGAGGCCCACCCTTGCACGCGTGTCGCCACGAGGTGAGCACACCGAGGTGCTCACCCGCGCCTTCCTCTTAGGGCCACCGAGAGTGAAGCGTCCGGGAGCGGACCGCTTTTCCTATGGGGGGGAGAGAGCGCGCCGCGAGTGGCAGATGGCAGCCACCGCGAGCGCGCCAGGCGCACCGCCATGAGGCAGCAGCTCTCGCTGTGCTGTCTCGGGCTGCGTGACGCGCCGCTGCCCCGCCAAGCACCCCAGACGCATGGTGCCTGGGGGTAGCGCGCAACGTGTGCACCGCGTCCAGGCGCATCGGGCCTCCTTGCAGAGGTTGATGCGCGTGCCTGGGAGCAGCACACCGCGCACGCATGCCCCGCCGCCGAGCGCGGAGCGCGGCACCCACACTCGGGGTGCTGATGAGGCCGGCGAGCCCTAAGCTCCGGGCGAGTGCACCCGTCTCGACGGGACGCATCGTCACGCGCGTGCAAGGAGGCCCACCCTTGCACGCGTGTCGCCACGAGGTGAGCACACCGAGGTGCTCACCCGCGCCTTCCTCTTAGAGCCACCGAGAGTGAAGCGTCTCGGAGCGGACCGCTTTTCCTTTGGGGGGGAGAGAGCGCGCCGCGAGTGGCAGATGGCAGCCACCGCGAGCGCGCCAGACGCACCGCCATGAGGCAGCAGCTCTCGCTGCGCTGTCTCGGGCTGCGTGACGCGCCGCTGCCCCGCCAGGCACACCAGGCGCATGGTGCCTGGGGGTAGCGCGCAGCGTGTGCACCGCGTCCAGGCGCATCGGGCCTCCTTGCAGAGGTTGATGCGCGTGCCTGGGAGCAGCACACCGCGCACGCATGCCCCGCCGCCGAGCGCGGAGCGCGGCACCCACACTCGGGGTGCTGATGAGGCCGGCGAGCCCCAAGCTCCGGGCGAGTGCACCCGTCTCGACGGGACGCATCGCCACGCGCCTGCAAGGAGGCCCACCCTTGCATTCGTGTCGCCACGAGGTAGGAGGCCCACCCTTGCATTCGTGTCGCCACGAGGTGAGCACACCGAGGTGCTCACCCGCGCCCTCTCCTTAGGGCCACCGAGATTGAAGCGTCCGGGAGCGGACCGCTTTTCTTTTGGGGGGGAGAGAGCGCGCCGCGAGTGGCAGATGGCAGCCACCGCGAGCGCGCCAGGCGCACCGCCATGAGGCAGCAGCTCTCGATGTGCTGTCTCGGGTTGCGTGACGCGCCGCTGCCCCGCCAGGCACACCAGACGCATGGTGCCTGGGGGTAGCGCGCAGCGTGTGCACGGCGTCCAGGCGCATCGGGCCTTCTTGCAGAGGTTGATGCGCGTGCCTGGGAGCAGCACACCGCGCACGCATGCCCCGCCGCCGAGCGCGGAGCGCGGCACCCACACTCGGGGTGCTGATGAGGCCGGCGAGCCCCAAGCTCCGGGCGAGTGCACCCGTCTCGACGGGACGCATCGCCACGCGCCTGCAAGGAGGCCCACCCTTGCATGCGTGTCGCCACGAGGTGAGCACACCGAGGTGCTCACCCGCGCCCTCCCCTTATATATCTGCCAGGTTTGGCCCCACTTGCGCTTTATTTAGCCACTGCGAGATTGCCACCATGAGTGGCTAAGCTCGGACGCCTGGGATGGGGTGAGGCGCTCAGCGCGTGAGGGTGCCGGCAGTCACGGGTATGGCCTAAATTTTGTGGGTTGATTTACGGCGCGCCGCACCGGTTGGAGAACGATTTTCTACGGGTCTTAACGTTGGATTGGTTTACGTTTTCTGGTTGGATCCCACACCGTTGCGTATTGGCCGCCGCTACCACACGACTTCCCGGAGTTATTTGATCTCTCACGGCTGCCGTATCGGCGACCCACGCGTTTCTTGGCCGCCCGGAACTGCCGCACATCTCGCGTTTCATTGCCTCACTCCGCCCCTTCAGTCCTTCTAAAGATGGTTGCTTCTACTCGGGCCACCGCTAGCATGGCGAATCGCCGACGCGCACTAGCCACGATTTTTGATTCAGCGGCTGCGAGACACGCCAACACTCCAGCCACACCGCCGGCAGCTCAGCCGGCTGCCAATTCAGCAGGTGCTGCGTTCCTAGCCTCGGTGCGTACGCTTCAACGGGAACACTTCGACATGAAGGTCTCCAAGTCCGTTCGCCAGAAGTTGTTCGAGGATAAGAACGGGCGATTTTCCGGGGCTGAGTGCCACGCGTCCGCGCTCTTCGCCAGGATGGTCTCTGCGCTGCAGACAGCATTTGTCACGGAGGACATTGGTTTCGCACCCCTTTTCCTACTGGACGATGCTACCCTCCCCATCCGCGTGGAGGCCAACGCCTTATTGTTCTCCACGCTCGAGCTCATGGTTGACCCCGCGTCGCCGGCAGCGGACTGGATGGACTCCTCGCACTCCACGTTCCCGAATGACGGTAAGCGGGTACTGCTTGAGTTTGCCCGCCGCATGATCCCGGCGGGTGACCCCTTTCAGGGTCAAGCGGACATGTTAGGCATCCGCATCGCTGCGGGCGTGGACCCGCATGACAAAATCGCCGACTTCAACGCCGCTCTGAAGGCTGCGAGGACGCGGGCGACACTCCACGATGAGGACGTGAAGGCGCTGTTCATCAAGTCCCTCGACACCGTCTTCTACCAACCGGTGGTGTCACGGTTGCTCCTCCGCGATCAACGAGCCGCTCACGACCTCCTCACGGTTCAACAATGGGTGCGTGAATGCTACTCCGGGCACGTGCGGGCGGGCACCGCCACGGCGTCCGCACACCGCTACTCCCACGGCACGCATTTCATGGAGGGGGCCGCCGATGACTCCGGTGGACCCGGTGAGCTCGCGGACTTGAGGACGATGGTCCTCGACTTGAAGCGTCAATTGGCCGCATTCCTCGACACCGCCGAGTCCGGGCCGGCTCCGAGGGGATTTACTCCTCGCGCGGAAAAGCCGGACCGCCGCATTAAGACACGTTTCGCGGCCTCGCCCCTCCCCAAGGGGGGGAATTGGTCGCAGTCCATCTCCAAAAAGGTAGCATTCCATCGCGACACCGGTGCAACCGTGCCGTACTGCCAAAACCAGGTGTGCGCGAAGGGCAAGGCGCGGCATTGGCATCGGGACTGCCCGAACGGGGGCCGGACCGGGCTCTCGGCCTACGCTTTCGCTGAGGAGGCCGAGAACTCGGTGTTGGCCGCAAAATTTCAACACGCCATCGACCACGACGACGCCGAAGAGTTCGACGCCCTTTGCATGCTCGCAGGCGGGAAGCCGGACATCTTCGCCGACCTCTCCGCGTGCTCGTTCTGCGAGGAGGACGGTGAGGCCCTCGTGTCCGCCGTCACCGAGTTCTCCGAGTTGGCGCGCGCGGTGGGAGATTCGACATTCAACATCAACACCTTCACTGCCGACCTGCCGGTGGTGTCGGAGCCGCCCGCACACTCCCCGCCCGCGTCGGTTGAGTCCGAAGGGGAATGGACCGGTCCGCCGAACCCCTTCTGCCCTCCCGTCACCCGCACGTTCGCCGATTTCATTGGGAGCACGGGGGTTGCATTGGTGCCCGACGAGCCGGCCCCGAGCATGAATTTGCTCTCCGTGGTTGAGGGGCCGGGACGCGAGATGGACTACAAGCCCGCGACTTACGCCACGAGCGACGATGGCGACGAGGTCGACTCGGTGGCACTGCCGCGGCCGCGGTACGGCTGCGGGAACGGCGTTCCGGGGTTCGCGAGGTCTCTCCTCACTTCCTCCTTGGTGTGCGCACTCTTTGTAATTTGTGCCGCCGCCGCACCGCACGCCGTTGCCGGTGTCGGTGGTGCCGGTGCGCGCACATGCACGGGTCCACCGGTCGGTGGTGCTACGTGGACTGACTCGGCAGTCCCGGCTACGGAGGCTTCGCCAACTGACGTGGTTCATGACATGCCGTGTGCTATTCCGCCTCGTCGCCACCGGCGGGAGCAGAGACGGCAGGGCCTCTATATGGCTCCGATGCCGTGGCATCCCGGGCCGCCGCCGCCTGCCGAGTTGTTTGAGGACGGTCCTCCGCTGTCGCCGGCGTCGTCTTCAGATGACGAGGCCCCACCGTCGGGCAGCACTTGGCAGCACCCCGGTGCAGTGCAGCCTCCTGTGATCGAGAATTCGTCAATTTCTTCTACGAATGATTCACCACCGGCCCCGGGGGCCGGCAACTGCTTCACAATCACACTGCTCCGGGCCGGACCGCCAGCTCCGGAGACCTCTAGTGGCTGAGATTGGTCACGCCGTGCCTGCCTAGAGATTAGCTATGGTGTAACTTCCTAGATGTGCAGAAGAGCTCTCTGGATTTGAGCTGTGTTTAGGGTTTTGGAAAATTAACAGTGGTATCTGACAATCTTTGCTGTGCACTGGGACCGCCCTGACCAAGAGTACAGGCCCCCAGTTGTGCTACAGTTTCCTCCTGAAGTTGAGTAGGGAGTTTGTTGCTTCGTTTCACTACTAGCTCCGGTCACCACCCTAGGTGGTGTGCTGAATTTGACACAGTGACACTCAAAACTGTCACATGTCACTTCCTATGGTAGGCTGGGTGACCGTCACCAGTAGACGGGAAACACCCGTTAGGTATTTATGTATGCCTCTGATTTATCTATCTGACTTTTTACCGTTCTGATTCCGTAACCCTTAACTCAGGGTTTATCTCACCAGTTAGGTATATATTACCGCCGAACTATATATCTGCCAACTACTCCCACAGGCCAGCCGGCGAATCTAGCCCCAGCAATCGAGGGTGGACGGCGGCGTAGCTCTCGATGGTGAACGAAGTCGAGCGCCGCCAGGACGTTGTCATCCAACGCCCACGCGATGCGGTGCGACGATGCGTGGCACCAACAGAGCGAGTGCGGGGACGTGGACACCCCGAGGGGGGCGAAGGTGGAAAATGCGGTGTGGCTCCACTCTGCCGCACACAAGCGCGAAAGCAGATGCCGCACACAAGCGCGAAAGCAGAGAGGAAAAGCAGTGGGATGAGGGCTGCGACACCACCAAACACCACTAGGCATTGGCCAAGGGGCACGCACGGTGGAGGGAAGAGTGGAGGATGCTGCGGGGCGAGCTCGTATTGGTCAAAGCTCATGTCGACGATGGGGTTGATGGACTTGATTTTGGTGCCGCCGCTCTCGTCGCTTGCGGCTATGCTGAGTGCCCGCTGCAGACTCATAGCCAGAACCGGATGTCGTGCTCCCAGGTTGAGACGCGTGAGCTTGGGAGAGGTCCTCGGTCACCACGTCTTGGGGCTCCGTGCGTATTGGCAAGGTTCTCCCAAGAGTATCTGGCCCCGAAGCACGGCGACGATGATGCGGCTGATGGGTTATCACACCCTCGTCAGGAGAAATATCGGTGTGAGGAATCGGTTCCATCAACGGTGTCGGATACAGTCGTTGGGGGACCACTCTCATGTCTGTCGCCACCGCCCGCTCTGCAGCCGCCATGCGCTCTCGCGCTGCCCACCATTCCCTCGCGCGTGCCTCCGACGCAGGGTCAGCTCCATATACTGGAGGTGGAGGCGGTGGGAAGTAAACGGGTAGTGTCCATGGATCCCCGTAGGTGGTCGACATCGGCGCGGGAGTGTACGGGGCGTGTGTCAACACGCCTGGGGCATGGGGTAGTGGCGAGCCTGTGGCATAATGGTGTGGCATGCCAAAGGGTTGTGGCGGCATACTGGTGGCATAGGGAAAGCCCGGGGCAGATTGAAGTTGCGGTTGCATGCTCGTCGCGTGCGGGGGCTGGCGCGTCGCATGCCCCGCATGCCCCACATACCCCGTATGCCCCGTATGCCCCGTATGCCCCGCCCCGTGCAAGCTCAGCCTGCCATGCTGCATACGGCTGCACGCTGCCCCAACCACTCTCTTGTTGTTGAAACACAAAGGGAAGGGTTGGGGAAAGGGCGGGCAAGGACTGGCTCTGAAGCATGCTGGGCTGCCCCGCATGCCCCGCATGCCCCGGGGCATACCCCACTGTATGCCCCACTGTGGTGGTGGAAGGGCCCGAAGGCCCAGGCGCGGTGGAAGCGGTTGGTGTAAGGTCTGAAGGGGTCAAAGGGAAGGTGGTGGCGGAAGGATCCATAGCGGTGGTGGAAGGGGGCGAAAGCATCAAAAGTCAACTGTATGACAGTTATGACGATATGACAACTATGACAGTGTCAAATATGGTCGTATGGCGCTTCCAGAAATTAATTCCAGAAATACCAGTCCAGTAGAGCCAAAATACTGCCAAAAGCTGTAGAGAACTTAGCCAGAAGGTATAAGGAACTTCCCTAGAAGTTGGGAGGCACTTCCACCATACTTAAGGCTGATAGGCTATTTTTAGCAGCTGTGGGGATACAAGATCTGGCCCCAAACTTGCTCAGATTGTTAACAAACTAAAAAGATACTTTTTATTCGTACTTTTTGACAATAGCCTCCGGCGGCCTTGCTTAGTTATGTTGCTGAGAAGAGCTCACTTCCCCCCCCATACTTAAGCGACTGCCGGCATCCAAGATCACTAATCTGAGCATCCGCATCATCTGAACAACATCCAGCAAAAAGCGGCCATACGGGTCCACCAAAGACGTCCACGCGCATAATATGCCAGCTCTACAGCCGTCGGAGTGGACCAGAACCGAACATTCTTAAGATCAAGTGTCAAATCTCGCCCAGAGCCTTAAGAAAAAGCAAGATAACGCACATCTCAATAAAATCCTCCACAAAGAAGATCTCGCAGCGAAACTTTTCCGCGTTTTTAGTGCACGTAACGCGCGCAATTTGAGCCGCCGAACGCAAGCAGAGCTAGCTCAAAACGCAAAAACGAAAAGTCGCCCAAGACATCTTGCAGTCGCATCCCTGAAAGGCTCCAAAGAAGATCTTCAACCAAACTCTTCACAAAGAAGATCCCGTAGCGAAACCTTTCCGTGTTTTTAGCGCACGTAACGCGCGCAATTTGAGCCGCCAAACGCAAGCAGAGCTAGCTCAAAACTCAAACACAAAAGTCGCCATCCGCAAAATCCCAAAGGCAGATCCCAAAGGTCCGTAGAACGTATTCAACATCTGAATACCAATTTGTACCAGGCACACTCCTGATAACTTAAAACACATTTCTTTTCTTTATTTTCTTCCTTATTTTCTTTCTTTCTTTCTTTTTATATTTTCTGCTGTTTTTGGTGTGTAATATTAACTTCACAGTCTTATATTCCACTGTTTTATTGCATGACAAACTCTGACTTCTAGCCTAGAATTATAATCACTTTTCCGATATAATGTCTGGTCTCAAACCTAATACATCTATATCCTTATGTTCAGTCTTGGCATACAGCCTAACACTAACATGTAAAACTTGTCCTTAATTCATTCTCTTGATCAACACTCACTGAGGTTCACTTTTCCCAAGCTTCCCCTTTCATCATGTTGCTCTTTAACTCACTAGCAGGATTCCTAGATTGACATCTGTCATCGGCCAATTACCAGCAGACCATGCCTGATTCTGTTACTCCTCCACCAATCATCAGGCAGATCATGATACTTGTATTGCCATTGCAGATCTTCTCCTGGAATCTACCATGAATCATTTCATTACAGATCTTCTCCTGAAATCTGCTTTGTCATCGATTATTTTCCCCACTCGCTCACTTATGTGAATATCCGATAATTCCCCATTATTCGCGAGTGGGGCATGCACGCTCGGGGCATACCCATGGGGCATACGCCTCGGGGCATACCCATGGGGCATACGCCTCGGGGCATACCCATGGGGCATACGCCTCGGGGCATACCCATGGGGCATACGCCTCGGGGCATACCCATGGGGCATACGCCTCGGGGCATACCCATGGGGCATACGCCTCGGGGCATACCCATGGGGCATACGCCCCGGGGCATACCCATGGGGCCTACGCCTCGGGGCATACCCATGGGGCATACGCCTCGGGGCATACCCATGGGGCATACGCCTCGGGGCATACCCATGGGGCATACGCCTCGGGGCATACCCATGGGGCATACGCCTCGGGGCATACCCATGGGGCATACGCCTCGGGGCATACCCATGGGGCATACGCCTCGGGACATACCCATGGGGCATACGCCTCGGGGCATACCCATGGGGCATACGCCTCGGGGCATACCCTTGGGGCATACGCCTCGGGGCATACCCATGGGGCATACGCCTCGGTGGCTACTGCCCGACGCTCCAGTCCTACCACAAGGACCGAAGTAAAAGGGGGCTAGCCGCCACGATTTTCCGATGTAGTTGATGTTTGAGTGCTTAAAGTCCATCCTTGGGTGCTCAAATATTTATTAAAAACATGTGCCGGGTGATATACTCGCTATGGGTATGCACTTGTGAGCGTTGAAGAGGTGGGGGTAAAATTAATTCAAATTAAATAAAAAGGCCAGTCCTACCACAAGGACCGAAATGTTTCTCACGCTAGCTACCTCCACGAAGGTCCTGTGAAAATTCGGAGACCTGTGTTGTCAAGTTCGCGAGCTGCTCTTTCTGCAGTGTCTTGTCAAAACAATGATCGGAGGTCATCTTCGCCCTCAAAATATCGGTTGAAGTTGCCTGGGTATACAAAATCCGAAACTATCACTGTGGTGTGGTTGGAATTTAGTGATTTTTAACGCTACCCATGCTTAATGTTGATAACGTAGCATGCAATTGCGACATTGTTTAGGCAAGCGGGCAAAGGGGTACTCAGTTTAGGTCCCAATGAGACTACAATCCGGAGGATAGGCACTAGGAGCATCAAGAGGATGGTTAAAAAAATTCCCGCGCGTCCGGTCCTTGTGATAGGACTGGACGAGATTCCAGTCCTTTCACAAGGACTGTCGGGCAGTAGCCATCGGGGCATACCCATGGGGCATACGCCTTGGGGCATAGCCCTGAGCTGTCCGTGCCTCCCGGTACACCCTTTTCCTCACACCCGGCTCTACATAGCTATGTGCTCCGTTTTATGATGTCACAAAGTGATACCCCCCCGACAGGGGGGGTCTGAAACCTTGCGATAAAGGAGCACACGTCCCGCCCTATGCGAACCCTACCCACTACCCTAAGAATGGGCGCCATAGGAGCATAGGAAAGGCAAATTCACTTTTGAAAAGTGCCCCCTTTTCCTCACACCCGGCTCTACATAGCTATGTGCCCCGTTTTATGATGTCACAAAGTGATACCCCCGACAGGGGGGGTCTGAAACCCTGCGATGCAGGAGCTCAGGTCCCGCCCTATGCGAACCCTACCCACTACCCTAAGAATGGGCGCCATAGGAGCATGAGAAAGGCAAATTCACTTTTGAAAAGTGCCCCCTTTTCCTCACACCCGGCTCTACATAGCTATGTGCTCCGTTTTATGATGTCACACAGTGATACCCCCGACCGGGGGGGTCTGAAACCCTGCGATGCAGGAGCACACGTCCCGCCCTATGCGAACCCTACCCACTACCCTAAGAATGGGCGCCATAGGAGCATAAGAAAGGCAAATTCACTTTTGAAAAGTGCCCCCTTTTCCTCACACCCGGCTCTACATAGCGATATGCTCCGTTTTATGATGTCATACAGTGATACCCCCGACAGGGGGGGTCTGAAACCCTGCGATGCAGGAGCTCACGTCCCGCCCTATGCGAACCCTACCCACTACCCTAAGAATGGGCGCCATAGGAGCATACAGTAAAACCCGGGCTATAAGAAAACAGGATTAAAATGCCAGCACTGGCTTTCTTAAATTGAGATCGAGCCGAACGCAATCCAGCCCCAAGTCATTTCTTAATTGGCCCTTGGATTGACGATATCCGATAGTTTTCAGGGGGGCGACAGCGTGCGACTTTCTTAATCGACGGCCCGTCGCCGTTTGGCGATTTAAAACCTAGCGGCTGCTTTCTTAATGTTTTCTTAAAACGATGAGTGTCGTCTCAGACGGACAACTGCATCCGAGCAATACAGTAGGCAACCAACAGCAATGGAAGCAACCACAAGATTAGCGCTCCAAACCTTGAAGAGCCTATCTGGCGAGTTTGTGCTCACTGAGCAAGAATTTAAGACCGAGAAGAGAAAGCTGTTTGGGAAAGAGGGGCATTCCTACGTCATCTCTCCGAAAAATCTCGAAATGGGCATAACTTTTGATATACTTGGCCATTTTGGCTGGAAAATGAACCACAAATAGGTCTTTTATAGACGAACAGATTGATATATCGTTTGTAAGCACATGCGTAATATTCCGTAAAAGAACGCAAACGCGGTAAACTGTGCAGCGTACGCGAGTGGTATAGTGTAATAACCGAAAATACTCGGAATAGGCATAACTTTTGATATACTTGGCCATTTTGGCTGAAAGATGAACCACAAATAGGTCTTTCATAGACGAACAGATTTATATATCGCTTGTAAGCATAGGCGTAATATTCCGTAAAAGAACGCATTCGCAATAAAATCCAGCGAAGATTTTCTTAATATCATGGTTTTCAGCAAATTTTGGATCTCCAATATATCATTTTCCAGCCCAAAATTTTCTTAATTAGGGTGCTTTTGTCCGCGTCTCGAGGGGAAAGCCAGCGCTGGCGTATTTTCTTTTTCTTAAGATTTTGGCAAAAATCCAGCGGCTGTTTTCTTATAGGTGCGTTTTCTTATACCCCGGGTTTTACTGTAAGAAAGGCAAATTCACTTTTGAAAAGTGCCCCCTTTTCCTCACACCCGGCTCTACATATCTATGTGCTCCGTTTTATGATGTCACACAGTGATCCCCTTGAAAGGGTGGGGTCTGAAAACCCTATCTAAAAGGCGTATGCATGGCCTCACGTGCTTTGCGCTACACATCAAAACAACACTTTGCCATCTCCCCCAAGGCCCACATAGGCCAAAGAAAGTGAAGAGAAGTGAAGTACCTTTTTGAAACTTCACCGCCTCCTCCTCATCCGAGTTGCATAGCTCCCTTGAGGAAGGAGCTTCGAAACCCTATTTTGTGCAATGCACACGCCAACTCAATGTACACGCGTGTATAACAAACAAACATCCGCCCTAGGGCTTCAATACGCCACGGGACCTAAAATAGGAGTGCAATACCTTTCCAAAACAGTTTCATTTGCTCGGTTCCGAGCTCTATAGCTCCCTCGAAGAAATATCTAAGATGACCAATTATCTGCAATGCACAAGCCAACCACAAACCGTGGTTAGAATAGTTGACAAACATCCGCCCTAGGGCTCACATACGCAAGTTAAACGGAAAGGGGGCACTCTTAGCTGCCGAAAACTTTTTGATTCGCTCGGTTCCGACATCTGTAGCTCATGCCGTATGAAATATTAAAGATGCCCTAGGAACAGCGGATCCTGCGGCTGCTCAATTTTCATGCGTGAATAACAAACAAACATCCGCCCTAGGGCTCCAATACGCCACGGGACCTAAAAGAGGAGTGCAATACCTTTCCAAAACAGTTTCATTTGCTCGGTTCCGAGCTCTATAGCTCCCTCGAAGAAATATCTAAGATGGCCAATTATCTGCAATGCACAAGCCAGCCACAAACCGTGGTTAGAATAGCTCACAAACATCCGCGTGTGGGCTAACGTACGCAAGTTAAACTGAAAGGGGGCACTCTTAGCTGCCGAAAACTTTTCGAATTGTACGGTTCCGACATCTGTAGCTCATGCTATGAAACATCAAAGATGCCCAAGGAACAGCGGAGCCTGCGCCTGCTCTACGTTCACACGTGAATAACAAACAAACATCCGCCCTAGGTCCAACATAGAGCACGGAAACCAAAAGAGGAGTGCAATACCTTTCCAAAACAGTTTCATTTGCTCGGTTCCGAGCGCCATAGCTCATGCAACGAACTAGCGAAGATGACGTTCACGTGAATTAAGTATCGCAATCTTCGAGAAGCCTACGCGCTTAAGCTGACGTCCTTGAGGTTGCAGTGAGAACTCGCCGCAGAAAACAAAAGTTACTGATATTATGAACAAAATATTCAACTCTCAGACCATAAACATATCGGCATCATGAGCCAGTCGGGAGCGAAATACGTTGTTGAGCTGCCGACTGCCGAGGTCCGTAAGAAAAAGGTAGACATTTATCGTCTAAATTCTGGGTTTTGACGAGAAAGACCAGAGTTTAGACGAGCTCCACAATCATCAAGTAACGCAGCCCTCGAATCGAATCGCGGGTAGCCGCGCGAAGCGCGGCTCGTCTAAACTCTGGGGACGAGAGTATGCCCAATAACGTTTACCAATCCTGGACCGCTGGATAGTGTTCAATCTCCGGACGCCCATAAGCTCAATCTGCGTTACAAACCCTAAGTAATATTCGCGCTATTTCGGTCCGGAGACTCGGGTTCCAGAGTATTATTGGGCACGAAGTGGGAACTGATTCCGCGCGATCGAGATGTCATATGTCATCAGACCTGAGACAGGTCGTCATCGTCATTTCGCCGGATCCGAGGTGCCACCGCTGCGAGGTGCACATGGTCAAGCTGCGAACGGAAGGTCAAAGGCAAAGGGGAAGGCAAAGGGTTTAAGATTTAGCGGCAGTAGGAATAGTTTTCAGAAGCATATGAAAAGTATTCTAGTGCTTCTGAAAACTATTCCTACTTCTTCTATATCCTAAACCCTTTGCCTTGCCTTTTACTGCTGCACGCGACCGGCAAGCATCTTTGAAACTTCCGAGTTTCAAAGATGCGTTTTGTATTTTGGGTGCACCCTAAAATTACAAAACAGCCGAGCGCTTCCCGTTTGTGCGGGATATTCACATTTATTCCATGGCATATTTCATATGAAATATACACATAAGCACGAAGGCATCGGCCACGCATCTTTGAAACTAACGAGTTTCAAAGATGCGTTTTTTGTCATTTGGGTGCGCATACCCAAATAACAAATCAGCCGAGCGCTTCCCGTTGGCGTGGGGTATCCAACGCTTGAATGTTGAATATTCATTATAATATGAGTTAGCATGCGAGGTTGCGAAGGCATCGGGACAGTATCTACGAAACTGTCCTATGCCTTTGCCTTTGGGTTTGGGTTCGAACGTACCCAAACCCAAAGATGGCAAACAGCCGAGGGCTTCCCGTGCGTCCTAGAGCACGAAACTTGGCACAAATACTGCCAAGATACATATCTTTAAGTTACCTGAAGCTCAAGGCTTCAAGTTACTTGTGCGCGAAACGCGCAATTTGTTTCTAAGGCAGATGTTTTGGGTTTGGGTTCGAACCCAAACCAAAGATGCCAAACAGCCGAGGGCTTCCCGTGCGTCCTAGAGCACGAAGCTTGGCACAAATACTGCCAAGGGATATATCTTTAAGTTACCTGAAGCTCAAGGCTTCAAGTTACTTGTGCGCGAAACGCGCAATTTATTTCTAAGGCAGATGTTTTGGGTTTGGGTTTGGGTTCGAACCCAAACCCAAAGATGCCAAGCAGCCGAGGGTTTCCCCTGCGTGTGCATGTGTGTTAACTCATATGAAATATTCCATGGAATACATGTGAATATCCCGCACAAACGGGAAGCGCTCGGCTGTTTTGTAATTTTAGGGTGCACCCAAAATACAAAACGCATCTTTGAAACTCGGAAGTTTCAAAGATGCTTGCCGGTCGCGTGCAGCAGTAAAAGGCAAGGCAAAGGGTTTAGGATATAGAAGAAGTAGGAATAGTTTTCAGAAGCACTAGAATACTTTCTATATGCTTCTGAAAACTATTCCTACTGCCGCTAAATCTTAAACCCTTTGCCTTTCCCTTTGCCTTTGACCTTCCGTTCGCAGCTTGACCATGTGCACCTCGGAGCGTTGGCACCTCGGGACCATCCGGCGAGGCCGCCTAGTAGCATGGCACAGCTTACTCCTTTCCCCTCCAATTAGATCACATCAAGTTACTCTGGGCTTCCCCACTTTGAGTAACTTGCGCCTGTTCCATTGGCTCGGAACCGGGCCGACCAAAGCGAATGTCATCTTGGAGAAATAGTCAGGCTAGTGGCGAAAAAAAATTCGGGTTTCTAACCATATGTCCTTTTTCAGAACTGCACTTCGTTTTGAAGAGTACAGGACCTGTGACACCTTCTCGGCGGATCGAGAAGGGTCTAATGATTTTGCTGAACATCATCTCCCCCGTGTGGCCTGTGCTTTATCATTGCCGTTTCTGTGGGTACCGTGGTCTGAACGCCCCGAACGCTCTTGCGATGGGTTACGAGGTTCGCTGGCTTCGTTTGATCAGCCAAGTGGTGCGTTCGTTCTTGGTCCCGGCTTTCGTTACAAAACAAATTTCTGACTGTCGATCTCTGAAACGGATGATATAGGATAGTTAACAGCGTATCTTTTCATTTATTTACTTTTCCCCGTCTGCGTGGTGGACGCTCTGGCCTGTTAGATATATAGTTCGGAGTGAATAACTAGATAACTGGAAATAAACCCTCAGTTAAGGGTTTCGGAATCAGAACGGTAAAAGTCAGGTTGATAAAAGTGAGATACACATAAATACTAATGGGAGTTTCCCGGACTACTGGTGACGGTCACCCAGCCTACTTTAGGAAGTGACAAGTGACAGATTAAACTGTCGGTGTGTCACATCCAGCACACCACCTAGGGTGGTGACCGGAGCTAGTAGTGAAACGAAGCAAACAAACTCCCTACTTAACTTCAGGAGGAAACTGTAGCACACCTGGGGGCCTGTACTCTTGGTCAGGGCGGTCCCAGGTCACAGCAAGGTTGACAGATACTGCTGTTAATTGCTAAAACCCTAAACACAGCTCAAATTCAGAGAGCTCCTCTGCACATCTAGGAGGCTAAGCAATAGCTAATCTCTAGGCAGGCACGGTGTGACCAATCTCAGCCACTAGAGGTCTGCGGGACTGGCGGTCCGGCCCGGAGCAGCGTGAGGGTGAAGTAGTTGCCGGCCTCCGGGGCCGGTGGTAAATCATTCGTAGAAGAAATTTCGGAATCCTCGATGGCCACCAGAGCTCGGCTCCTCGTCATCGGACGAGTACGGCGGTGGCGGGTAAGGCGGCGACGGCGGAACCGGTGGGTCGGGATCATATAGCTCCGGCAGCCGCGGTACATTGCGGAGAGTGCGGAATCCCTGCCGCAACTCCCGATACCGCGCATGCCGCCGTGGCGGAATAGCAACCGTGCTCGCACCACCCACCGCGTCGCCAAGATCGTCACGAAGCATTGCAGTTGGTGAAGTGCCCGTAGTTGGGACTGTCGAGGCAGCCCACGTAGCATCACCGACCGGCGGAGCCGTGCATGTGCGTGCATCGGCGCCACCGACACCGGAAACGGCGTGCGGTGCGGCGGCGGTACAAATCACGAAAAGTGCACACACCAAAGATGAAGTGAGAAGAGACCTCCCGAAGCCCGGAATGCCGCCTCCACAGCCGTACCGCGGTCGCGGCAGCGCCACCGAGGCGTCCTCGTCGTCGTCGTCGCTCGTGTCGCCGGTCGCGGGCTCGTAGCTCACCATGTGCTCCGGTGCCTCAACCGCGGAGAGCAAATTTATGCCCGGGGCCAGCTCGTCGGGCGCTCCCAACGCAACTCCCGTGCTCTCAATGAAATCGGCAAACGTGCGGGTGACGGGAGGGCAGAAGGGGTTTGGCGGACCGCTCCATTCCTCGTCGGATTCAACCGACGCGGGCGGGGAGTTCGTGATCGTCCTCAACACCACCGGCATGTCGGCGGTGAAGGTGTTGGCATTGAAAGCGGACTCTCCAGCCGTGCGCGCCAACTCAGAGAACTCCGTGACGGCGGACACGAGGGCCTCACCGTCCACCTCGCAGAACGAGCACGCGGAGAGGTCAGTGAAGATCTCCGGCTTCCCGCCCGCGAGCATGCAAAGCGCGTCGAACTCCACCGGGTCGTCGTGGTCGATGGCATGTTGAAACCTCGCGGCAAGCACGGAGTTCTCGGCCTCCTCAGCGAAAGCGTAGGCCGAGAGCCCGGTCCTGCCACCGTTCGGGCAGTCCCGATGCCAATGTCGCGCCTTCCCCTTAGCGCACACCTGATTTTGGCAATACGGGATCGTCGCGCCGGTGTCGCGAAGGAAAGCTACCTTCTTGGAGACGGTTTGAGACCAATTCCCCCCTTTGGGGAGTGGCGAGGCCGCGAAGCGGGTCTTGACGCGGCGGTCCGGCTTGTCCGCGCGAGGAGTGAATCCCCGTGGAGACGGCTCGAACTCGGCGGCAGCCGCCCAGAAAATCAATCATTCATGCATGGCGTTATGTCCGCTAGCATGCCCTTCGGCAAATTTTTTACGGGTGGAAATTACGTTCGCCGGCAGAAATTCTACGTCTGTCGCAGTGATGACATTGATACCGTGCATCTTGCATGTGACCCTGCATGAGACGCGAGCTTTAGCCAATCATAAATATGCCAATACATGCGCCCAGGACCGTAGACTTAGTATGGGCCAGTAGTAGACCGAGGCCGCCTAGTAGCATGGCATTACCACTTGATGGCGCAAAGCTCTACGCTGAAATATGGAGATTGCCAATATATGAAATCTGGCCCATCCGGCGAGGCCGCCTAGTAGCATGGCACAGCTTACTCCTTTCCCCTCCAATTAGATCACATCAAGTTACTCTGGGCTTCCCCACTTTGAGTAACTTGCGCCTGTTCCATTGGCTCGGAACCGGGCCGACCAAAGCGAATGTCATCTTGGAGAAATAGTCAGGCTAGTGGCACGTGGAATTGACGTGAGAGCGAAACAAGAAAAAAAAATCGGGTTTCTAACCATATGTCCTTTTTCAGAACTGCACTTCGTTTTGAAGAGTACAGGACCTGTGACACCTTCTCGGCGGATCGAGAAGGGTCTAATGATTTTGCTGAACATCATCTCCCCCGTGTGGCCTGTGCTTTATCATTGCCGTTTCTGTGGGTACCGTGGTCTGAACGCCCCGAACGCTCTTGCGATGGGTTACGAGGTTCGCTGGCTTCGTTTGATCAGCCAAGTGGTGCGTTCGTTCTTGGTCCCGGCTTTCGTTACAAAACAAATTTCTGACTGTCGATCTCTGAAACGGATGATATAGGATAGTTAACAGCGTATCTTTTCATTTATTTACTTTTCCCCGTCTGCGTGGTGGACGCTCTGGCCTGTTAGATATATAGTTCGGAGTGAATAACTAGATAACTGGAAATAAACCCTCAGTTAAGGGTTTCGGAATCAGAACGGTAAAAGTCAGGTTGATAAAAGTGAGATACACATAAATACTAATGGGAGTTTCCCGGACTACTGGTGACGGTCACCCAGCCTACTTTAGGAAGTGACAAGTGACAGATTAAACTGTCGGTGTGTCACATCTAGCACACCACCTAGGGTGGTGACCGGAGCTAGTAGTGAAACGAAGCAAACAAACTCCCTACTTAACTTCAGGAGGAAACTGTAGCACACCTGGGGGCCTGTACTCTTGGTCAGGGCGGTCCCAGGTCACAGCAGGGTTGACAGATACTGTTGTTAATTGCTAAAACCCTAAACACAACTCAAATCCAGAGAGCTCCTTTGCACATCTAGGAGGCCAACGAACAGCTAATCACTAGGCAGGCGCGGTGTGAACACCCTCAGCCACTAGAGGTCTGCGGGACCGTCGGTCCGGCCCGAAGCAGCGTGAGGGTGAAGCAGTTGCCGGCCTCCGGGGCCGGTGGTAGACCACGCTACAGTTCTGTCCGGAAAGTGCAGAACAAGCAAACGAAAGACTAAAGAAGGAGGAAAGAACGACAACAAGGAAAAAGCTACGGCCTCCCACAAGCACCGAGAAAAACCCGCCACCTAACACACCAACAAAAAAGAACAAAAGGGACAACGAGGAGGCCAAAGGGTCCTTAGAAGCACTAAGACAATGGGGAGGGAACATGCCAAAAACGGAGAACTTGAACATTGAAGAAATGCGAGATGCACAACCGCACACCATAAATTTCCTAACATGGAACATACAGGGAGCACGGCACTCGCTGTACGAACTAGAGGAACAAATGAAGAAATGGGAGATAGATGTAGCAATACTTACGGAAACCAAGACCGCGAATGAGGAAATAAAAAGACACTTCAGAAATAGGAAACGGTCGAATATATGCACCAGTATACCGAGAGGTGAAGGGGAGGCAGACGAGAGTAACCACACGGCAGGCCTCGCCGTAGTACTCACAGGGGAGTATGCCAAACCACACAACTACACCGAAGTGAAGGTACCACACCTACAAGGAGTGCTCACACACACGCTGCTCCACTTTCCGGGGGGAAAATACCTACACTTGATAGGGGTATACTACCCGGTAGAAGGGAAAGATGCGGTAGAGGAAACACGACAAGGGGGATTCAACAGAGAGGCAGCCAGAAGTGGCATACAGGAGTATGTGCGAATGGTAACCTCAACCAGTGAGAAGGCTGCAGGACAAACAGTACTAGTCTGTGGGGACCTGAACGCTACCACGGGAGCACCAAAGAACAGCAGGGACAGAGACTGGAACAGAATTATAGACGCAACGGGCCTACAAGATGTAGGGGGGGCCAAGGAAACAATGTCTATTACCCCTAAGTTGGGTATACCCAACTTAAGGGCCATTTAAGTTGGGTTTACAAATTTTAGTGGCCGCACGATTTCTGTGGGATCGCCAGACCGGACGCTATATTTTAATAGCTCAAAATGACGGCAAAAATGTCCTCTTTCGCACACGTACATGCATGATTGGCCAAATCCAATTTATCAGTTAGAAAATTTGGAAAGTATGCGAGGGGGGGGGGCAAAAATGTGTGATATTTTCAAGGACTTTTCGATTTTGGCATACCCATGCTACTTCAACGCATATTTTGAGGGTCAAGACGACCTCCGATCAATTTTTTGACAAGACACTGCAGAAAGAGCAACTCGAGAACTTGCCGACATAGGTCGCCAAATTTTCATAGGAGCTTCGAGGAAGCTCCCATGTGCTCTTAAAGCTTAATCGGGTTAAGTTGGGTTAACCCAACTTAGCAAAAATGGCAAAATACCCATGCTACTTCAACGCATATTTTGAGGGTCAAGATGACCTCCGATCATTTTTTTGACAAGACACTGCAGAAAGAGCAACTCGAGAACTTGCCGACATAGGTCACCAAATTTTCATACGAGCTTCGAG